>JAOSBO010000007.1:2709754-2731779 GCA_027563915.1 Erythroxylum rotundifolium
AACTCTATCAAGGATTGCCCTACTCAGATAGCACAGGAATGGAGATTATAGTAACCCTAGCTGAGCTAATGCACATAATGAACATTCACATACATTGGCTATACCTGTTGGTCCCTAACCCTACCATGAAAAAAAGGAAATGGCTCAAGTGTAGGGACAAGATCAGCCTACCTGATAGCAAGGATGACTCTGTGAGCTTCCACCTTGGAGTGTTCGGCGTTGCGCTCCTTAACCTGCGAAATATAGATTTTATCAGTGAGCCATTCCTTCTTTTCTAATAGAGCTTCTCAAGTTCATCTGACCTGGGTTGTAGCTTGGCCTCTTCGCCCTCCTCACCCGTCTAGTTGCTTCTCCAGCTGCGAAGGAAAGCCGACCCTGCTGGACAAGAATCAAGGGTTTAAGCCTTCAGCGAACCGATTTCATCCCATCTCTCGGACCTGCCTCCGGTTAGCCTTAACAAATTGAGCAGACTTGTATCGAGGGTGCGAAAGGGCGAGTTCGTTTTGCCCTAATTGTCAATTTCTGGTTATTCGAATTGTTCCCTATGTAGCAAAGTGCCACAGTTAGTTAGTTTATGGCTTAACGCCATCGTTTTGACGCCCATGGTCTTCAGACCATTTGGCACCTAATGTACGCTTTTTCTTTTATTATTTAATCTATTTCTTTTTAATTTTTCAAAAAAATATTCAGTTTTCAAAACTACTGAGAGTTAGAGTGTTAGATTACTTAGTCATATGAATTAAACCTTATTAGAATGAATTTGGTTCATATAGGATATGATTTTATGATTTCATTCACATGCATAATATAAGCATATACACATGAATTTTGATTTAGAAAAATTTCACTCAATTGACATATTTTAGGGTATGAAAGTTTCTAAATAATTGTGGCATGATTGTGCATTTCTAATGTCTTGTATTTTGATTGAAAAATAAAAGGAATTGATGGATTATAATTACTAATTTGGAGTTAATTATTACAATTAAAAGATTGATGGATTAAAACGTACATTTAGACTAGGACAAATTTCAAGTAGCAAGATAATTGACACGGGGAAATTTAGGATGACTAAGCCTATAAATTGAGTGAAAAATGGTAGAAGAACTAAGTGACAATGTTAGCTTAAAGAATGGACATGTACCTGGCTTAGACACTTGACAAGTGTCCTTTAATTAATTTTACGCCTGCGCCATGTAATCAACACATTCAACTCCATTATAATGTTTCTGCTATACTATTTCCCTCTCCTTCCTCTCACTGTAGAAACTCACTTCTCCCTCACATCTTGAGTTTCTACTCTAAATTCTATCCATTTCCACCTCAAAAACCTTGTTAATTTCTTCAAAAGGTTAGCTATGTTTTGTTGTATTCTTTTTGTCTCTGCTAAAACTCATCCTACTCCCTCATGGTTCTTAAGATAATCTTGCATTAAGGCAAAGAAAGCTTGATACACTAAGGTGGAATTTGAGTTGAAAAAGTAAGTGAAATACTGATCTTTGTGGCGTATGTTAGCAGAAATTATGATGATTGATTAGAGATAGATTGAATGTGGTATTGGTGCTAAAATTATGCTGGAAAATGATGAATGAAAAGGGGTACCTTTTGTTTTGTTTTGGATGCATGACAATAGCAGTTTATGTGTTGTTATATGGATGATTTAAGTTGGGTTTTAAGTATAATTGATGATGAATTCATGTTAAAGACAGGTGTTAATGACGTGTTTTCAAATCTGAAGAAGTTAGGACTGCATGTATGTTAGTGTAAAGTGAATGGTAATAAAACAAATAAACAAATTTCTATGAGATTTAATATAACTAATATGGGAGCTAGCCTAGTATGAAATGAAGTGGCTTTAATGGACATGAATTTTAGAAAAAACTCAAGTGGTAGTGATGTCTCCAAGTATGCGAAATTCATGTAGAATTGAGGGAAAAGAGATAGTACACGATTGTGACCCCAGTACAGGATCGCGACTTGTTGTATTAGCTTTTGTCACGATCGTGTCATGGTCCCTATGATCCTGGGCCTAGTTCTGGAATGTTAATTTCAGCCTTGGGTACTTGTTGAGCCAATTGAGGAAAACTCACTCTAAATTGGTGTATATGGACTTGATTAAGGCTTGGAATAAACTTAGATTGTTGCTTGATTGATTGGTTAAGAGATTGATAAGTTTAGGTTGTTAATTGATGTCATAACTTAAAGAATGTTTGATGTCAGTGTATCCAAATCTGGAAATTATGATTTGATAAAGGAATAAAGATGTTCTTATGAATGAAAACATGATCTTAAGGATTTGAGTAATGTGTGTTAGGCATGAATAAATGAGCATCGTAGAATATGAGGTAATTATGAATGAGAATTGGGTAATTGTATGAATATATATTGCTATAAAAGTTTGGTGAATGTATGATTGATGAATTTGGAGTAAATCAAGCTTACTTAAGTTATAAACTTGACTGCAAACTAGTTGTATACAAGCTATAATGTTTGAATGGTCAAGAAATTTGTATAAGAATACATACCTGAAAAGTCAATTGAGCATTCATTAAAACATGACACATATACTTGTCTATGATTGTATATTCATATGATTAAACAAATTAGTGATTTGTGAACCATGTCTGTATTGTATGAGGATAAACGCGCAAGGTGATTATCAACATCCAGATATTATCGAAACATCGAGGCAATAACTTTTTTGGAGCCTACTGTGAGTTAAGTTAAATATGTAAACTCATTCATATATGCTTCTGCATAAATTGTATGTTTAATATGGAACATGTGTTCAACTGATTGATAAATGTCAGAATTAGATCTGAGGAGTTTGATATATATGGCATGAGTACACAGAAATGAAACGAAAAGAAAATATAGCATATGAAATGATGCATCTCATTATATTAAAATGCATGATTAGATAAAGAAGTTGTGACCGGAGTGGCCAATGTGCAGAAATGAGTTTTGAGCTCAGGATTAAGGAAAGAGCCTCAGGCTTAGATGACATAAACTTAATATCCACAATGGATATGGGCCAGAAATGATCTCAGTGACTACAACAAATATTGGATAGTAAATTGGGTTGGTAGCCATTTGGTCACAACAAAATAAAATGAAAATAGAAACTCATGTATCAAATGATTAAATTGAAATGAATTATTGAATTATTTTGAAATAATGAATTACATTTGAAGTTAATGGAGGATGTGTTGTGATATGCAATGCTAGCTTCGATGATATGCTTATGGAAGTATGATAACTTTGATATACTTGCTTTGGTCATTTGACTTGAGTGAATATATTGATAATGGTTCACTCATTGAGTTTGCAAAATCATCAAAATTGCAACGTTGTTTTTCAGGTTCAAGGAAGTGCTAGCTACTAAGGTGATATAGTATAAGTCTAGTACTTACATTTTGGGGACAAGAATGGCTCAAAGGTCTGATCAGCTGAATCTGAGAAGTCTAGTTAGAGTTTTGTGTATTAGCATTCCATTTCATGTTATATTTTTGGTACTGAGATTGAACTCATAAAAATGTTGTGTAATGTATTTGTGGATTCTGAATTATAATGACACATGTGACTTTTTATGTTTGTGAATGAAATGGGAAGAAATAAACACTTATAATGCTTATGATATTTTTTATGCCTTTAATGAGATAGTTTAGTTATCCTAATGTACCATTTTCATCGAGTATGTTCTCGAATACCCTCTAGTATGTTTGAGTTTATGCTCTATGGGAGTTGAATGTACAACATAAGTCAAAAATAAAAGCAAGTCAAATGTATATTCTAGAGTAGAAAGAAAAAGTTACATCCACTAAAACCTTTCAATTATTATATATATGGATTTATTTGGATCATTTAGGATAACTAGTTTAAAAGGAAAATAATATGCATTTATAAATATTCATGATTTTAAAATATTCATATTAGCATTATCTTAGTACTTGAGGGGTGAATTAAGTGATCTAAAGGTTTTTTTAACTCAATTAACTTAATCCTACTCTAAATACATACTTGAATTAGATAAAAGAGTACAAATAACTAATCACAAAAAGATGAATGATAGGATTTAAGGTATGATCAAACCCATTGTATATCATAGTGGTTAAGTGGTCTTTAACGTACACCCAATCCCTAATCTAATATTAAGTATTTTGAATACGCTATGTCTCTTTTTTAATAGGTTAATGGCAACTGTTATACAATGTATGTCTTTAAAGGTAAAAAGTTCCCTAAAACACAAACTTTAAATTGAGAATTTCAATAAACATTTTTTAATAAATTATAATACAACAATTGTTACGTAAGCTTACAATTTATAGATAATTCTCAACTAGCTTAAAGCATGAATATCGATTTATAGCTTATTGGATCTTAATTTCTTATAGTTTAATTTTGCAAGAATCTTTTTAATAGTTTCTAAAATGCTTTTCAGGCATCTATAAAAATTTCACCCTTTCCTTAAAGTTTCATGTTGTAACTAGTAAGAAATAAATGTTAATAAATGACATAAGATAACTTGGAATGATCAATTACCTATAATAGTTGATCCCAATCAAAATCTTTATAGTATTGATCATTAGTAAAGGCTTAAACATGATAATATCGTTGACCTCATCATCATCATTATCGTCAACACCCAGTTGAAATCCCACTAAGACATAAAATCTAGGGAGGTTTGATAATAAGCAGTCTTACTCCTATCTAGTAGGGAGGTTATTTCCATTAGACTCATATACAATACATCATGACGATACTATAGAATTATAAAATGTATGTGCAATATTCAAAAAGGTACTAAAAATATAATAAATAATACATACAATTTTTTGGAAAAAAGTAACAAAAAAGTAAGGCACTATAGAATAACGTACGTACAGAATATGTCAATAATTAACAATAAATGGTAAAATCATAGTAAATACTAGAAAAAGCTTAGGCAAGAGTAACTCCAACCAGACCTGTCACTAAGTTAATTTATGTTGAGTAGGAAACTAACTAGGATAAACTATTTAGAAAGTAAGTACTACGTAATACATGCAAAGGTCAGGGTTTAATATAACCTACAAGAACTCGAATGCCCTCTTTATGAGAGATCTTTTACATGTATCCTAGTATGCGAAAATTTTATATTACGAGCCAAGTCCTCAGTAAGATCCAACTTAGTCGTATCACTCCTGATCACTTCCCCCATTTCTTTTTGAGTCTTTCTTTTTTCTCTTACAATCGCGAAGTGTTATTTTCTCTGATCTTCTTACTGAAACATCAGGATGTCTCTGTTTAATGTGTCCGAACTACCTAAACCTTGTCTCTCTCAATTTATCATTAATACCATCCACCACTAATTTGTCTCTAACCATTAGATTCCTGACTCTATCTCTTCTACTAATGTTACACATTCATCAAAGCATCCTCATCTCTGTCACCAAATAATATATATTTCTTTGATAGACCTAATTAAAGAAAATATAATAAAACTTAATTAAAAGAACTTAAAATAGTTTGAGTTTAGTAATAATGGCTTAATTTACGTTTGGGTTAGAGCAAGACAAACTAAATTGAGATTACACTTGACGTGATTTTCATCCTAGAGTTAGAGTTAAGAATGTTCAATCTAGACATTGACCTTTTGAACTTGTTTTAGGTCAGGTTCCACTCCAAGTTGGTCAAACATATGGTGAGCTAGAATTTTGGTCGTAGATTTTGATTGGTCTCAAAGTTGGATTTTGACAATAATTATCTTAAAGCTAAGGTCTGTTAGGTTTGGCGATGGACTTTCAACTTTGATTAATCAGAGAAAGACTTGAATTGGAGTAGCATTTATGACATGGGCCTAACTTGTTTTACTTTAGGATCCAATCCAATATTACAGATTTGTTGACTTATTTTAATTATTATATCCATTTATCGAGTCCCTCTTTAACTTAATAGTCATTTACCAGTCTAAAAGAAAAAGAAAAGATACAATTTCTAAGGTTTGCTTTGGGCCTAGGGAATTGAATCAGACCCTTGAAGACAAACCTCATTCCCCAGAAATTTAGAAAATCTGAATGCAAACCCGTGCCCTTCATGATCGATAATTTATCCAATTCCATTTAGTTTTGAGAAAAATGCGGCGCTAATTAGAAAGACTATGGAAAAGAAGGCTCAAACAAGTACAACACAGTACCAGAAGAAAAGGGCAAGAGGAAGAGGTAAAGGAGGCTGGGCCCGTGTTAAGTTAACCTTGTTCTAGCTCAGGAGTGACTGTCGGCTTCTTGAAATTAGGGCTTTTGTCTGATACTGGCTCACAGTGGTTTGCTCTTAGTATTATCAAATGCTGATGTAAAGCCGAACTTTCCTCCCGATTCCTAGTCCGTAACAGAACAATAAAAGCAATAAATAAACTCTAAAATTTAGAAGCCTGATATCTAAAAGACCGTGGACTTAACAGGCCATGGAACATGCGATTTTTTGTCCTTTAATTAGTTTACATACTCGTGGAAGTTTTGTTCCTTGCAAAAATTTCAGTACTCGTGACAATCGTAGGTCTTGCTAAAGGCCCAAATGGCCATTATGTTGTACATTATTGCATGAAGCATTTATTTTCGAAGATAAACTCAGTAATTCCTAACTTTTTGGTCATGAAATGGAGGACATGTATTGATTGCAAAACAATTCACTAGTTTTATGCTCAAAATCGCAAGTATATGGGGTGTAACTTGTAGTAAAGAATAGATATCGATCTCTTAAAGATTGTGTTTAGACGCTACTTAAATCAGACTACTTTATTTGAAAACCAATTTTAATAAATATAAATTGAAAAATTAAACTAAATCAAACAAGTAACAATGAACAAATGATTAAGCAAAAGTGCATAAATTTGGAATTCAAGATTTGACAATTAGAGATCACTTTTTCCCTATCTTATCTTCCCCCTACCTTATTAATTGAATTGTACCTCCCTAAAATGTCCTAATATATTAATTACTCTCTCTCAAGGTGTAATTAATTGTCCCTAGCCAAATTAAACAGAAAAAATCAAGCAATCTCTCAATCTACAGAATTAGTCCACCAATTCAACTAGTTATGAAGTTATCATATGGGTAATCAACTAATTAGTCAAGATCTCTCTTTAACTAATCAATTAACTTGATGAATGTAGGTCTATAGAGTGTCAATTGTCCTTGTACAGCCCTACACAATTTATCCAACTCAATTTCTCAATACATTGCAGGGTATAAGCTCAACATTCATCAAAAGCATCATTCATTCAAATCAACAAAGTAAGAATTCAACAAGTCCCAACAACCAGAAAATCCATAATAAAGATGCTAGAAGAGAAAAACGAAATAAGAACTAGATGAAGCAAGCTCCTCCTCTTCTTTGCCTAAATCTGAAAAATCCGGAGTTGGTGTGCTCTTTGCCCAATTTGGAGTGGGAATCTTGATACTCTACCTCTCTCTAGGCTCTAAATCTGTTTTTTAGCTCAAGAAGGCAAATTCTCATGACCATCTTCGACCCTAGGGATTTTTCCCTTATATAGTCACAAGAACTGAAAAAAGTGAAACTCGCATGTCTTTTTAAGTTAGGAATCCCACGATTGTGGGAATTAGCATAAATCCCACAATCGTGGGTTCTTGTCTTGCAACCCCTCTACTTCTCTTCTCCCCTTTTGGTCCCTAACTCAATCATAAAAGTGGCCACCCTTCATTCCTACATCAAAAGGTTTAATTCTTACTCTAAATCAACATCAATCATAAAAGAACAACCATGAAGATCAAATTAAACAAAAAAATGCAAAATAAATCCTAAAACACAACAATAATAACCTATCATGCAAGAAACACATACGAATACTTAGAAAAACAAACACTAACGCACAACTATCAACATGTAGTAAAGTTGTTTGTGCAGTCTTTTTAAATCAATGTTAGTGATTGAGTAAATTGGAAGCTTATCAAATTATCTCTTCTTCTTAAAGATTGAAGACTTAAATCAAGTCTATGGTGTTCAAAGATGGAATGTAGCTATGACGTATATACTCCTGTTCCTATATTTCCTGCTAGATTTTCTCTCAGATGAAATTCAAAAGGTTGAATATTTCATCTTACTAATTCTTAAACCATAGCTTTATGGTTTGTATAAGGAAAAACCCCATCTTTAAATCTTCTTCAAGTCATTACTCGTATCAAGCAACATCATAAAAAAGTAAAAAGACGGAACATAGGCATGGAGGAATGGTCTATAACTTTTGTAAATAAGAGAGTTGAACATGAAACTTTCCCTCCAATACATCACCTTTCTATGGAAAATTTGTTAGACATGAGAATAAACTATATACATGTCTATTACGATAAAAAATATAAATGCGAAATTTCGATTTCATACTTTTTTCCATTGATGTTAAGAGAGGGCTCTTTTAAGCTTTTAACAGATATGGTAAGATGGTGTGTGCAAAATAATACTAAGCTTAAGGACCTAATATCGTTTCATAGATTTTATACTCCCTGTTGTCTTCCATCAAAACAACAGAAGGAGATGATTGGTAATGGATAGATGTGACGTTTCAAAAAGAAATGAAACAGACACGACCTATCATAAATGATGAAACTGTTGGGTACCAACGAACACCAGTCTCCTACTTAGGATGTAGATGTAAGCTAAAAGTCATGAAACTTCTACTTGATGAAAGAAACCAAATGCACAAATCATGGTGATAAGTTCTCTAAATATGAGTATTATCTTCCATGTATCATGATCCATCCTGTTTCTTATTTCACTTTAACTAGATAAATAAATCTTTATGTTTATTCTAGGTCCATAGTAATTGTTATTATCAAAATAAAAATGTATATACCATAAAGAAAAAATAAAATAATTAATAAGGGTCGTGAAACTACATAAAATAAATCATATAATGGAACCGAGTCCCATTGTAGCAATATAATCCTTAAAGCTCTTTGGTGGCATGCCTTCTAGTAAAGGATCAACAATCATTAATTTAATGCTAATGTGTTAAATGACCACTTTGTTCTCTTTGACACATTCCCTAATGGCCAAGTACTTTATGCTGATGTGCTTACTTCTACCACTCTTGTTGTTTTTGGCTAAGAAAATTGCAGCTGTATTGCCACAATACATTTTTAATGGCATAGAATTGGAATTCACAATTCTAAGCCCAGATATGAAACTCTTCAACCATACACCATATAAGGTAGCCTCAAAACAAGAAACAAACTCAGCTTTAATGGAAAAAGTAGTAGTCAAAGTCTGCTTTGAACTCCTCCAAGATACCGTTCCACTGGCAACTATTAAGACATATCTAGATTTTGACTTTCATGAATCAACACAACCAACAAAGTCCAAATTTGAGTGGCTAACTACTCTGAGATTGTTCATTCGTGTATACATAATTGTGTGATCTTTAATCCCTTGAAGGTACCCCATCACCTTTTTGACAGCTCTCTAGCGGTCTATATCTAGGTTACTCTAATATCTTCCTAACATTCCAACAAAAAATGTAATGTCCGATCTTGTATAAACCTGAGCATACATTGGGCTCCTTATTGTAGAAGCATATAGAATATTTTTCATTTGTTCCGTTTCAAGATCATTTTTCGAGCACTGGTTCAAATTAAACCTATCACCCTTCACAATAAGTGCTATATTCGGTAAACAATCCTTCATCCGAAATCTCTCTAAGACCTTATTGTTAAAGGTTCTTATGTCAGACCCAAATGTTTTGAGATTTGTCCCTATGGATCTTAATGCCAATGAGATAAGATGTTTCACTCATATCCTTCATATCAAAATTCTTAGAAAGAAATTGTTTCACCTTATATAGATTCTCTACAAAACCATATGAAGAGATGATATCATGGAATTTAAAATAACATTGATGGGACTTGTTTAAATCCATATATGAATTTATTAAGCTTACACACCAATGTTAACCATCACTAAAGGTGAATCCTTTCAACATATAAACCTCTTCCTTTAGATTTCCATTTAGGAACGTTATTTTCATATCCATTTGATATAATTCCATATCAAAATGGGCAACCAATTCCATAATTTTTTGTAAGGAATCCTTCTTGTATATAGGAGAAAAGGTCTCCATATAATCGATTCCTTCTTGTTGAGTAAATCCTTTGGTAACAAGTCTAGCTTTATATCTTTCAATGTTGCCTAATGAGTACCTTTATGTCTTGAAGACAAATTTACATCCGATGGCCTTTGCACCATTAGGAATAGGAAACTCGACAAGATCCTAGACTTTGTTAGATTCCATAGAATTTATCTCATCTACCATGACATTGTACCACAGTTGAGATTCATTGAAACTCATGGCTTGTGTAAACATTTCAGAGTCATTTTCGACTCCACCACGTAACCACTAACTATTGCTTATTTCTTCTCCTTAGTTGATCTTCTTAATATTGTATTAGCGCCCTCCTGTGGAAGAACTTGAACAACTGGTTGCTCAACAACCTCTGGTGATTGTTGAATAATCAGATCTACCAGATTGTGATTAGCAGCTTGTGGAACTTCAATTATTGGTTATTCAACACCCGTTTGACTTTAAGGATGCTATGAATGACAATCAATCTATTATTACAAGTAGGAGTTTGAATTTCACAATGATCCTTCTCAAAAACTAGGTCTTGAGATTGATCACTCCTACTGATCAAGTCATTCTCAAGAAATTTTGTATTTCTTGATTCCACAAACCTAGTACTATTAGATGAACAATAAAACATGTACCTTTTGAACCTTTCAGTATATCTAATGAAATAGCCACTTGTAGTCCTTGGATCCAATTTCCTTTCTTGTAGATTATAAACTCTTACTTCAAACAGACATCCCCAAACACATATATATTGCAAACTCGGTTTCCAGCCTTTCTATAAATCAAATGATGTTTTTGCAATAGCTTTTGTTGGAACTCGATTTAATATATATATTGTTGTTTTAAGAACTTTAGTCCATAAGAACTTAGAAAGCTTAGAGCTGCTAAGCATACTCCACACCATGTTTAATAATGTTCAGTTTTTTTTTCTACTATACCATTTTAGCCCAAAGACCCAAGCATGGTGTATTGAACTATTATCCCATGCTTCTAAAGAAACTTTGCAAATGGACTAGGTGCTTGCCCATCCTTAGTGTATCTACCATAAAATTCTCCACCTCTATATGATCTGATGATCTTTATTTGCATACCACGTTATCTCTCTACTTCTGTTTTAAATACCTTAAAGGCATCTAATACTTCATTTTTGTTATTAAAGCAAGTAGAGGTAAATATATCTGAAGTAATCATCTATAAATAAGATGAAGTATTTTTTGACTATATGAGTCCATTTTCTGGACTACAAATGTTTGTATGTATAATCTCTAATATGTCTAAACTCCTTTTATCGCTTTTCTTTTTCACATTGGTTTTACAAATTAATTCGAAAAAGATCATCAATCATTGTACCATTCCCAACAAGATTAGATCTATAATATAAACCAAATGATGTATTTGAAAAGTTAAAAGGAATATCCAAATGGTATAATTCTTGAAACTAAAATCAATTTTCTAGAGAAACTTGGAATATAAAATGTTCTTTTCAAATTCAAAACTAATTTGCATGTCCCAATAACTTCCACATGTGAATGCATCTTGTTGCCTGAATAGATGCACTGTTCATTGTCATTGGCTTCTTGCGGTTTATAAAACCCTACAAGGTATTGGAAATATGGATTGTAGAATCAAAATTAATCTACCAACTGTTATGAAAACCATCAACCATATAAGATTCATAACAAACAAGTAAGATTGAAATACCTTTCTTTATAAGCCAAGCCTTAAATTTGACACAATCCTCCTTTATGTGCCCTTTCTTTTTACAAAAGCAACACTTGGAATTGAAATCCTTTTTTATCTCAATATATACTGGTATTTTACCCTTTCTTTTATATATGGCTTGCCCTATGTGTCCTTCCTTCTGTGGCTATATGTGCGCTTTCACCCAATTCCTTTACCAACCTCCCTTCCTCTTAAACATACATAGTTAGAAGTTCATTGATAACCATTTATCCTTATGTGTGTTATAAGAGAATTAAAAGGGTCCATATTAAGGTAGAAGAGAATTAAGTATGTAATGCATAAGAAAAGACTCAAACATCTCAATCTCAAGAGATCTTAATTGAGTTGCAATGTCCCTCATTTACATGATGTGCTCACGCACACCTCTAACACTTGTGAGCTTCATAGATGATAACTTCTGAAGACTCAAGCTGTTCATCAATAGCATTTACTAGATCCTTAACATGATTGCACTCTTCAATAGAACCACGAATACTAGTATGAATTTTGGTGTTTATGTGCATCATGTTGAGGCGATTAGATCGCTCCTAGCATTCATAAAGAGGAATTTCCACTTTAGTATAAGTGTAAGTAGCTGTTGATGATTCATCATTCTAGATAGTAGAATCAATATCTATCCACCCTAATTGGAGGAGAATCCTTACTTTTCATATTTTATAGTTATCACCATTCAATTCAGGAATATCACATTGAATATCAGAAAATTTCACAAGTTAAATAACTACACAAAATTCAATAAAAATTTTTATTTCACTAACTTTTGAAGCAAATAATCATATAGCATGTCTTACCAATGTTAAAAAATGCAATCATATTTAAAATGTGAATCATTTCACAATTAAAATCACTTGTAGAATAAGTTTTAATTAAAAGATTCATACATAACCTTGATAATGAAACTATCAGGTCACATTTCTTTTTTTAATACCTATGGATAAATTAAGAAAAAGATAATTTGCTATGCTATCCTAATTAACCATGAAAATATAATAAATATTCCTATGGGATAAATTTTATTATATTTGAATATGATTAATAACAATTTGTGTCATTTTTTTAGATGTGATCTATATTAACTTAATATACAATTCCCTTAATCAAAGATGTTGTAGCTAATCTTCAACTAATTAAAATTATATTGGTCATATGAAACCTCAATTAATGCAAAATATTAATAATAAGGTATCTATATAATCCTTTAAACTTATTAATAATGCATCAATATCATATATTTTCATAAGAATAAACATATAGATGAATTTAAAATTAAATCATGTAATTCAACAAAATTGAACTAACCTGTCAAAAAGAAATACTTATGGGTCTAAAATGTCAATATAATATAATGATGGACCACTTTCAATCCAAATTATATACAATTTATTCTTTACGTGTACGAAACTAAAACTTTCATGATGGCCCATGTTATAAGTGTTATTTTAGAAATGATGCTTATGTTTTACATATAAAGCTTACAATGATGGGCCCCACTAAAACAAATTATGGATAATTTATGGAAAAACTTTCCAACAATGGGCCCCTGATAACAAGTTCTAAAGAATTTAAGCAAAACTTTCTAACTAGGGCCCCCATGTAATACAAAGTTGTTGTGTTTCATATCACATATATCAATACACATCGAAAAGCAAACATATATTCAAAACAATGACAAAGTCAAATCTTGTGGGCCTCATGAAAGCTTTTTCTCTCTTTTAATAAAGTTAAGCAAAAAAAAGTCATTTGTTAAAATAAACAAAGCCTAAAAATTGTTATGAAAAACAAAACCCACATATTTAGCATAATGAAAACCGCGTCTTTATCGTCTTCAACCTTCATCCGGGCCAAAACAACTTAGATCCAAACTATTTTACAAATCTGACTATATCTTAACTTCTATAAGTCCGTTTTTGTTGATTCAAAAGCCATTTTAAACATAATTGAATTTCCTTTAGATATGCAAGATCAATTTTAGAATATATTGACTCTAACAATGTCAATATATTCAATAGAAACATCGCCCATTCATGTATAAATTAACAAAAATTCAATTACTTCAAGACAAAGATAAATAAGTGCTTTGATACTAACTGCTAGACATGAGAATAAATTATATGCATATCTATTGTAACAAAAAACATAAATGTGGATTTTTGATCTCATACCTCCTACCATTGATTTTGAGAGATTCAAATAGGTATGAGGGCTCTTCTAAGCTCTTAGCAGATGCAATCAGATGTTTTGTGCAGAATAATACTAAGCTTAAGGACCCAATACTGTTTCACAAATTTTATACTCCCTGCTGTCTTCCATCAAAACAACAAAAGGAGATGATTGGTAGTGGAAGGACGTAAGGTTTCAAAAATAAAAGTAATAAAGACAACCCATCACAAATGGTGAAACTATTGGGTAACTAACGGGCAACAGATTTTCCAAAGTTGAAAGGTCACTTGCTTAGTTAACTTCTACCACAGATATTGCATAATATTATGCGTCAACCCCCCCTCCATAACTGATAGCCAAGAGCCCTAACATGTAATTCAATGGCTATCTTAAATCAATCAAGATAGATGATGAGGTATTCCAAATGTCGTAAATTTCATTAATTTTGCATATTACATGAATATGCCAAAACAAACTTATAGTTAAAGACAGCTCTCTCGCATATCTGCTTCTCATCCCTAAACCTATTACATCCTTCCTTATCTAATAACCATTGCACCCATGGAATCTTGTGTCTTCCCCATATCCTTTCAAGATAGCTCTCTTGCTTTTCTATCTCTTTCATTCACATTCTCGTTTCGCCTCCAAACATACTGCATTCTGATCCACTACTTTCTTTTTCAAAACTTCAACCTACTTCGAGCCTCCTATATTTTAGTACTCTCACCATATTCTGCACTTTTAATGTTGATTTGCTTCTCTTGACTAAAGAATAACTCCTTTATCCATTAGTTAAAAGATGGATCCTTTGGACACACACTTCCCGCCATTAATCAAAAATCCCTCCACTAGCCATAACAAACCCCCTATTCTTAAGAGATGGACTCAAGTTGTAGGTGACACCAGGCCTAAGAAAAAATTAGTATTATGTCCACTGAGTGATTCACTTGAGCATAAGATTGTTTTGTTAGCAGACCCATTGCACTTGATTAAGCGACAACAAAAATTAAAAGAGTCAACTCTAATAGAGTTTGTGTTTTAGTAACCTCATTCACTTACTTGCTTGATTTCATTCCTTTTATCAGGTTAAATAAGGATATGAAAGCAATTTAAGATCAATTGAAAGTCACATATGCTTAGAAACCACAACTCAGTACAAAACAGAAATGGGTACCTATAAAGAGAACCTTTAAAACTAACAGTTATCATGAAGTAACCTTAACAACTAATAAGAGGTATGTTGTCAATTTTCATACTGAAACTTTTATCACTGATGTAAATAGAACCCCAATCCAAATGTCTAGTTCATTAGTTACCATGGAAACAATAAATTGAGTTATGAATGATAATAGAAACCTGACTTAGGATTCCACTTCAGTAGATACTCTTGACATAGTGAGATCAAGTAAAGAAGTCGATGCAATCCAAAATCCACCCATAGCAGACAATATTATTGATGAAAGTCATGTAGGGAGATGTCTAGTAAAGATTCTGATTCGGTTCAATCCCCTCTGGTCTCTAACAATGATATAGTTACTGTTTGTACAGGAAAATTACAAATTACTGATAAAAAATTACCAACGGAAACAATTTTGCAGTAAATTAGCGATGAAAATTCAATTTCGTCAGTAAACTTGTCGAAAAAATGGTATTTTTGACGGAAAAAGAATTCGTCAATAAATGTAGAGGGAATTTATCTGCGAAACTTTGTCGACGAAATTTAGCGATGGAATAGTAAAATTCATCGTAAAAACGGGTGGCAATGCTTGGTATCAAAAATGAGTAACGAATTTTACCAGCAGAGTTCAATTCTGTTAGTAAATTACTAAAAAACATGTCATTCTGTTTGTAAAATCAAATGAAATTGGTAGTGTTGTTTAAATTTATAATAAAACAATGTTTTATTCTTAATAAAATATAAGCCCGCAACCCCATCTATCGTCTTCTTCAAATTTTTGGTGTTCTTCATATACTCCTATACGCATCTCGTCCAACTACTCACCTTCTTTCATTCTTCCACTACTTCCATTGTGCTAGGTTTTTCATCTTGAGGTTGGTTATCCACTTGCTGCTCTTGGTTTTTTTTTCAATTTTTATATATAAATAATTATATTGAATGTGTTGATTTTAACTATTGATTGAATCATGAGGGGCATATTTTTGGGTTGTTAATGAGTCATTATTTGTTATTTTGTGGTTGTGTTGGTGAATAATAAAAGAAGACAATAGTTTTGAAACAAAGTAGGGATGAATTTCAATAATATACCAAGTATTGGATGAAAGTTCTATAAGAGGATGATAGACATCATTTATAAGTTGGAATGTTTATAATTGATTTAATTGACTCCTTTACTCATTTTTCCTTTCCATTAAACTTGATATTTTACCATTTGCTTTGATCTTTGATAAACCAATTACTTATTAGTATTATCAAGGATGAAATATCATTAGTAACATATTTTCTTATCATCAAAATCATAAGTTAGAGCCTCGAGTGGTCTGATAATCTTCTATTTTTTATAGTAAAAGATAATTGGAGATATTTAAGAAAAAAATTATATCAAATAAACTATCCCTATGTGAAATCAATGTAGAGTATAAAAAATGATATTGTATAAACCCACTCTATGTCAAATCAATTTGTAATGAATATTCCCCTTTAAATTCATGCTTTATGAATAATCGCATTTTAGTATTATCATTCTTTCCCATTTTCATCAAAATTAAATAGGATATATAGTATATAAATTTATATGTATTAATAGGAAAAAAAATAACACTTCCCTCTCTTCCTTATCAAAAATCCTATTATATGGGGAAAGTATTTATGCAAAGTGCTTGGTGGAAATGATTTAATTTTCAATTGATTAATGTACCAATTTGAAGGCCAATATACCTTTCTCCTCCTACATACATGTATCAATCCTTTCTTCCTCTCCACTTAATTATGCATGACTAAGCTAATATTGTCAATTGTCATCAATCTGAAGGAAAGTATTTCTTCTTCAATTGGTTCAATAATTTTTAATACAAATTTCCTTATTTAACTCATATAAGGGTTTCTAATAATTTTTCTTTTGAAATAATTGTTAAAGATACCATTGTTATTCCTTATTTGATATTAATAGAGATTATATCAATTTTTAGAATTTATTTTATGCTTCTTAATATTGACTTACAAGAAGAACAAAAAATGTTCTAAGTACCCACACAAAATTAAATGTTCAGAGGTTAGTCTTTACCTTTTTCATCTCATATCTTTTTTCATTTTTTAACCAAAATTGTTTCAAAAAAGCAATTTGTTTCTACGTGACCATAATCACTACAAAAATGATATCTCATATGATAAAAATTGAAAGTGTTAGTGGCATATGAGAACGATTTAAAAGAATTTGATTATATGCTTTTTAAGGTATTAATAAATGATGTGTGTGATATGAAATTCTCTTCCAAATATATGGAGAATTAGGAGCTTTCATTCTGTGATAAGAAGGCATATCATACCAATTGTCATATCATATGTTCCTTTCATAAAATTGGGACCAATGAGAATTTTGAACATATGTCAAATACTTGTATGGTGGACTAAAATGCTTATGAGCTTGTTTTCTACCTGTATAATTAAATTTAGGTTTATAAGAAGTGTGAGCATATTTAATCATTTGTTATTATAGATGAGTTCTATATTATGATTGTTGCATGCCTTTTTATGTCTTTATATATGAATATTGCTATTTTTGCCTTTAATTTTATGTTGTTCATATCTAAAACATATAAAATACATAATGCAAGAAATTTCTCTTTTTAATATGAAATAGAATGTTGGATGAGCAAGTGATTTTTATACATATTTAGTCATAGGCTTATTATATAAGTGTTATCTCCTTATAAAGATAGTCTTATTGTTAAAGGGTACATTTTAATAACTGAAGCCAATTTATAATTAGAACTCTTTAAGGCTCAAAGTATCCTATTCAAATTTTTAGCACCTATATTGAATCTAGAAAAGGATTTTTTGAGGCCATTAATATCCTTCTTTAATGTCTTATTTTCGTACAATAAATCATACCTATTGTTATTAGAAACAACCACACTCTTAGATTATATCATGTCATGCATATCATATTTAAAATTCTCATTCTTAATCATATATGTATTTAAGAGTTTTAAACCTTTTTATACTGACAAGATTTTTTCTTATTTTTCATGCTCGTGACTTCTACACATTCAACATGTTAAGTCAAGAAGATTTCACTTCTTCTGTTGATTTTGATGAAAGTCAAATAATAATAATAATAGAAGTGTGTGGACTATTTTGATGAATTTGTTAAGTGTGCAAATAAATGAAAGTGGCACAAATCAATAAATTAAGATGATACATAAGTAAAAGATGAATAAGATGAAGCGTCTAAGATGGATCAGATGAAGTGATTAAGTCTAAAGACACCAGATGAAGCATACGAATCTAAGCAAGACAATGTAATTGAAGAATGTACTAGAACGTCAGTTAATTGGAGTTGGTTATAGGACTCAACTAATAATAGAATTTAGAAGATTCTACAAGTAGCTTTCTCAAGAAGACCATTAGAGACTTAGACTATAAATATCAGTCCTAGTCATAAAAGAAACATACATACACTTAACAAAAAGGAGAGAACTCTGAAAGTACAAAAAATACTTAGAGAAATTCTGTGCTCAAATGCTTATACTTTGATAAATATTTTGAAAGAAAAGAAAGAAAGAGAGAGAGCAAATACATCTGTAACGTGAGTGTGAAAGCACAAAACAATATCTTTTCTAGTGAAAGGAAGGCTAGAGCCTGAAGAGGCAAAGAAAGCAGATAAAGAATACTTTGTAAAAGAGACTTGAAGAGGCTCTGCAAGTGTAGAAATAATACTTGTAATGTTGAAGCAGATAGTGAAATCTCAGAAAAACTCTGAGGATTGGACGTAACCCAAGGTGAACCAGTATAAATCACGGTGTCATATTCTCTAACTCTTATCTCTTTAATTTTCTTGTTTTTAGAAGAATAGATATTAATTTCCGCTGTTGCATTACTCATCAAATTAAGTATGTTATTTTGTAATCGTCTGAATTTGTGAAGAATATCTTAGACGATTTAACACAATTCAACCCCCTTTCTTGTGTATTTTACATACTGTATGTGATTTCTATAATAACAAGTCATTTATTTCCATTGATATCATAGTAAGTTTCCAAGAAACATTGTTACAAAGTGAGGACAAAGATCCATGGCTAAATCACATGTTTTATAGCAGAAGATGCCTCAGTCTCAAGACCCATTGCATTAATGGTGAGGACTATCATTATTGGAAGGACAAGATGCGGCTCTTTGTAGAATACACACACATTGATCTTTGGGATATCATTGACAATGACCCATATATCCCAACTGACAACGAAGGGAAAAGCATTTCTCATGACCAATGGTCAGTTGATCAGAAAGCTCACTTTCAATTAAACTCAAAGGCCAAGTTCTTTTTAAGTTATGCTCTAAGAATAAGTGAATATAATAAGGTTCATGGATGCGAATCTGCAAAGGAAATGTGGGACACATTAGCCAATGCACATGAAGGCACAAACCAGGTGAAAGAATCAAAGATTGGTATTCTTGTTCATCAGTATGAACTAAAGATGAAAGATGATGAGACTATTGATTAGATGTTTGGATGATTCCAAACAATTGTTAATAGACTTAAAGCTTTGTGGAGAATCTACAACCGTCAAGATCATGTCAGAAAGATTCTCAAAAGTCAGAAAGATTCTCAAAAGTCTTCGAAAAAGATGGAGACCTAAAGTAGCAGCAATATAAGAGACCAAGGATTTAAGCAAGCTGAAGCTAGACAAATTGTTTGGCTCACTAAAAATCCATGAAGTAGAACTTGATGCAGAGGATAAACCTAGAAGGGATAAATCTATTGAATTGAAGGCTGGTCAAAAAAATTAGAAGATGCAGAAAAATAAAAGTACATCTTCAAAAGCATTAAAGATTGAAGAAATCAAAATTGATAATGTTAGTGAATCTGATCAAGATTCAAGTGAAGATGAAGATGAGCTATCCTTCATTTCAGGAAAGTTTAGAGGGATGTGGAAAAAGAAATCAAAGGGAAAGAAAGACTTCTCGTTCAAAAACAGTAGCAAAGACAATTCAAAGAATGAGAAAAGTTTTATCATCTACTATAAGTGCAATAAACTTAGACATTACAAGTCTAAATGTCCCTTTCTCAAAAGAAAACAAAAAAAAGTCAAGAAAACAAAAATTGCCCAATGGAAACATCGGAAGATTTGGATTTGTCTAAATTTGAATCCGACTTAAAAACATCATAATAAACAAACATATGCTTGGTAGCTGAAAGGGAAAGCGATGATGAGGTAATTTCTGACTTTAATGATCTTCAGCATGCCTATTTAGAATTGTTAGAAGATTCACATGTTAACTTAAAACAATATAGGTTATTGAAAAAAAATTGTTGAAAATTTAAAGAACACAAAACTCTTAGATGAAGAAAACGTCTGCCTTAAGAAACAAGTAGACGATATGAAAAAGAAAATAATTGCAGATAGATTTGAGGAAATTAATTAACTAAAACAAAAGATTAATAGTCTTTTAGCAGATTTATCGAAATTTGCAGAAAGTAAAAAAAGGATGAATGACATGATTGGAAGTTATAGACATCCAAATGATAAAAGCAGTTTAGGCTTTAATGATAGAAATACTATTCATAATAGTAATGTTCTTCATAATAGAAATTTTTCTCCTAATAGAAAGAAAAGAAACAATATTCTTATTATTATAAGACTAACCCAAAGGACCCAAGAAAATATGGGTATCTAAGAAAGATATAATACATACTGTAGATCTCCTTACTTGGAAGAAGCAACCACCACAAATGCTACTTGGACAGTTTCTGCTTGCGACACATGACAGGCAGAAGATCTATATTCCTAGACCTTTAACACAAGTAAGGAGGATCAGTAACTTTTGGAGACAACCGGTAGGGTAAAATAGTTAGGATCAACAAAAATGGAAAAGATTCCTTTTCATCTATTGATAATGTTCTGCTAGTTGATGGCTTAAAGCATAATCTAATCAGTATAAGTCAATTATATGATTCTAGTTTTGAAGTATCCATTAATTAAAATTCTTGTATAGTAAAAAAACAAAGACGTTTCCATATTCTTTTCTACCAAGAGATGAAATAACCTCTATAAAATTAACTTAGACAATTTGAAAAGTCAAAATATTTCATACCTTATATCAAAAGATGATGAAAAACTGATTTGGCACAAAAAGCTAGGTCATGTTAGCTTTAAACATATTTCCATGTTAGTTAAACAAGATTTGGTAAGAGGTTTACCAAAGATAAGTTTTAAAAAAGATTTCTTTTGTGAGAGTTGTCAAAAAGGAAAACAAGTTAAAACATCTTTTTCATCTAAGAATATTGTAACTTCGTCTAGACCTCTAGAACCGTTACATACAGATCTGTTTGGTCCAACTAGAACAGTAAGTCTTGAAGGAAAGAAGTATGGTCTCGTAATTGTTGCTGACTTTACTAGATTTTGTTGGATATTGTTTTATCACATAAAGATGAATCTCTTAAATGCTTTAAAGTTTTATCCAAAAAGTTACAAAATGAAAAAAAGAATTTTTATTGTTGGAATTAAGAGTAATGATAGTGGAGAATTTGAAAATGAAAAATTCAAAATGTTTTGTGAAAAGACTGAAATTTTTCATAATTGCTCTGCTCCTAGAAGTCCTTAACAAAATGGAGTTATAGAGAGAAAAAACAGGACGATTCAGGAAATGACAAGGACTATGCTATATGAAATGAATCTTCCTAAGTACTTCTGGACAAAATCTATAAATACAACGTATTATATTCAAAATAGAGTATTTTTGCAACCTGTTTTAAATAAAACTACATATGAATTATGGAAGGGAAGAAAGCCAAATATTTCTTACTTTCATCCTTTTGGTTGCAAA
>JAOSBO010000007.1:2762779-2773663 GCA_027563915.1 Erythroxylum rotundifolium
GTTAGAAAAGTAGGTGTTAGTGTCTTATAAAAACTTATGATTTAATACACAATAATTTAACCTTTAATTAAAAGTAAAAGTCAATAACAATAATTTTATTTCCTTTATTTATTTTTTATCAATCCTTCAACTGATGTTTATCAATTTTCATTTATATATTGTAGAAAGAAGTTCGATATTAAAATCATGTAAATTAGATGTCATACTCTATATGCAGTTAATTAATTGTTACAATTGGATCGGATTTCACTAATGAAAATTCATATCCTTCAGATTCATTAATTTAACTCAAGCAACAGGTCTAGTCCACACCTTTCTGCAGGTTAATTTTCAAACACACCATGCCTATCTCTTGCTGAAAATGGAATTATTGAAGCATATCGTGACAAAGCAAGAGGTTGTCATGGATGCATTGCCTTTTTTTAAAGCTGATCTAATCTAATAATTGATTCCATAGCCGAAAGACGACGATCAAACAATTCTCAATTATCGTCCTTGTGAATTGGATCATCCCTGTAATATAACCATGGGTACGTGTAGCCAGGAAGGTGCTCCAAGCGCGGGTAAATTGCTACATATTCAACCTCTTAAGGAGACGTACTTAGCTGTCTGCAAAGCTCACTTCTTTTACCTTTTTTTGTTTTGTTTCGATGAAGTGTGTAAAAGCCACCCATTTAACATCTTCAGAACTTCACTTAAAATGATAGTACTAAATCTGGTCAGATCTCAGTACCAAATCTCGTCAGATCTCACTAGCTTCAATGCGTCTGTTGTTCTTGTGTCGTATATTCTATGCACCTTGAACCTTCCCATGAAAAGCTTTTGGATCCAAATTATAATGTTATATGTCAATCCTTAATTGTACTAAAAGTTTCAAGCGCAGTCAATTCACTTGTTATGGACGTAAGATCAAAAGAAACATTTGTTTTTAGTAATGTTTTAAAAATTGCCCTAAAAGATAAACTATAAAGAAAAGAGATTTAAAGTTTAAAAAGATTAATTAAAATTAAATCGTCATAAAATCGGCTAAAGATTAAATAAAATTTAAAAATTTAAAATATAATTGAAATAGATTGTCCTTATTTTTTTGAAAATTTTGAAGTTTAATTGAAAAAAGATTGTTAAATGAAAATTAATTAATTAATTTTAATTATAAGAACTTATTTATTTTAAAAATTTTATCTATTAATTAATACATTGATTAGTTTCTAATAACAAAAGTTATTAAAATAAATTGAATTTGAACACTAAAAACTGCATTAGAAAGTTGGATAGTTCAAAATTTTTATTATTGAATTGACTGAATATGTTGGATTTCTTAATCATTAGCTTTTGTCTATCAATTTGTGATCAATTTTTCTTGCATAATGCAGAAAAATAAATTCTAAAAGGAGAAATAAATAATTAAGCAGTAGAAAATATTACATGTATAGCTTAGATATGTGGCCTGGTCATGTGAATTTAAATTTTAGAATAAAATAATAGATTACCATTGTGGTAAAGTCCATAAGCGTGAAATTGACAACATATCTTCTTTCCAGATACAGTGTAATGCTTACAAGTTACAACTGACTTTATCTAGGGTTTTTTTGGTTGGGCCCTTTCCTCCCGTACCATTTACTTCCCTTTTTCACCCTTATGGAGCACGAAGCTCCAGAGATCAAGAGATGTTTCGTCACATTTGATGGTCCTCGAGAGATCAGGAGATGCCTTGTTTCGTTATATTTGGAGGTCATAAAAACATGTCTGCTTTCATGTAATAATGCATGCGCCACTCATAATTAAATCCAGCTGACAATCAGTAGACGAATACCCAATTGTTGAACATTAATATACGGTTAAGAATTTTGCAAATGTAAAGTAGCATTTATGATTCTCAGTTAATTTGTAACATTTAATGAATGTTAAATATATCTTAATCACACTTAAAATACATAATTAAAGCAAAAAGAGGTAGTGACCAGGAGCTATGGTCTTTCACAATATACTATTTCACCTAGGTAGAGGTAGGTTTTCACCAAGTCAAACCACTCGATAGAATTAGGGTCTTGTGTTAATAGAGTTAATTAGTGGAGTCGTCATTCAAAACACACTTGTTGAAAATTTCACAATAATTTGGGCCAAATTTGTTGACAAACTTTGTCAATCATCTCGAAATGGAAAGAGGAATAAAAAAAGGGTTAGAAAGATGTCGAAAATGAGAGAGGCATTATTATTGTTAGTTGGCAATTAATCATACAGAAACATGCATCCTTAATGATAGCTTTTCTCATATCTTCTGTAGATATCTATGATTAATTGATTATCATCTACATGGAACCTATATAGTTAGTTCAAACAGGATGTGTCACCACATGTATGCTTTTCCCCCACTACAAAATTTTGTAAACCACATCATTTTCAATTATGTATATTACTGTGTTAATACAAAAGAATCCAGAATTCCGCAAAGTTAAGTTGATTTTGTTAAGATTTCAAGCAATCCTTTCATTATATGTTGTCCGTGACATTTAATTTAGATGGAACTCAAATATTAAGGACGACATACGATGAGTAGGCCTCCTCTAAATGTTGTTTCTTTGTAAAAGAAGAGTATTCAAGACAATTGGTTTTGTAACCATATACCTCCATCTCTCTGTTCAAATTTACTTTTTCGTGTTGAGTCTTTTGTTATTAGATGCAATTCCAATTTAGAGAAAAAAATATTATGTCGATTATTATTTAAAATTCCTTAATAATCTGCAACATTTATATTTTGTAAGAAATATTTTACTTTTTACATTTATCAATATAATAATTTCAATATATTTATTTTATATAGGTTACACATTATGTTTTTATGTAATATTTTATTTTATGCTCTTTAGTAAAAGATGTATTGATTGCAATACCAAATCCACGTTTAACTTGAATTGGTCACATAAAGCCACTAGGAAATCTAAGAGGTGAGTTTGTTAATGGTTAATCAAAGTAGATTGGATAATATCTAATATCTGATTAGTAATTATCAGGTTAATTATAAAAAAGTTTAAAATTTACTCAATTTTATAATAGTAGCTTGAACCTTAAAAAGTAGCTAAATATTGCAACTTTCAATTTTTAGGAAAAATGGCTCAACATTAAGTTTTCCATTAATGTGGATAACCATATCAAATTAGTATTTTGCTACGCAACTGACATATATTGTATTTGTGCTACGTATGAAGTTTATTGTTTAATAAATTAAAAATTTCGAATGCCCTAAAATAATTATGAAATAAAACATATGAAGAAGTATATAATTATTTTAGGATTTTTAATATTTTGAATTTATTAAATAATAAAATTAATAGTAGCATAAATATAATATGTGGCAACCTCATGGGAAAAATACTAATATGAAGTAGCTGGCCATATCATCCATATTAGCATAAAATCATAATTTTTAGCTATTTTTCTAAAAATTGAAACATTTAAGTGTCATTTTTTAAAGTGCGAGCTAGTATTGCAAAATTGAGTAAAGTTTAAAAATTATTGTACAATTAACCATGATTATAAATATAAAATGGTAAATAATATACATAGATAATACTAAAAACAACTTTATATCTAATACATCAATTTTATGAAAATTGAAGGAGATGCATGACTCATAATTGGTTAGTTTCCTTTTAGTTGAAGAACTGTTACCTGATCATTTCCCATTCTCAATATAAAGATGAAAAATAATGTTGAGATATATGTCAAAATTTTCCTTGTTTGTTAATTAGATAAATATGAAAGGAAAAAGAAGTAGGATTGCACAACTCTTAATCATTCCAATAGACTACAAATGTTGTCTTAATGGATTGCTAAAAGTTGACAATATGAATTCAATCATGGTATATCTTATTCAATTGGTTTTCCAAAACTATATTCTTTGTGCCTAGACTAGCTTCATGCCCCTTAGATGTTGTAGTAGAATTATTTTACAAAATTTTGGTGAAGCACTTCAGGGTTTTAATGGATATAATTAGTGAATGAGATACTTGATTCATTTGAAGATTTTTATCATCTCTTTTCAATATGATGAGTGAGATTACAAGTTTTTTTATTAAGAATAACTTGCAAATAGATAACCAAAATTAAAGGATTAATAGCTTATTAGAGGAATACTTACAACATTATGTAAGTATAAATTAGTGAAATTAGCATAAGTATAAACTAGTTTTGTTATAACTTACATAAATCTTCAGTTATGGAAAAGAATCCTTATGAAGTCCTATTAGCATAGTACTTGCTTACTTCTTTCAAAATATCTTAGTGAAGGTTAAGTGAAAAATGCTCATCTACTTGTTGTTTTATAAGTAAAAGGAAAGAATCATTGGATGGCATAAGAAATAGCCTTCGAAAGGCTTTCAAATGAATAACGAAACATCAAGATCAATGAAGTAGGTCTCTTGAGTTCAATATTAGGGATAAGATGTTGTTGAAACTTACTCCTTAAATATAAAAGAAGATCAATAGCAAATCAATATATTAAGAATTGGTATTGAAGTATGATGAACAATTTGAAGTACTAAAAAAAGTAAGAAAGGTGGCATACTAACTAATTGAAACTTCTGGAATGATTGAATGTATATCTAACTTTTTTTATATTAGTTTCCTTAAATCTCATTAAGAGGATGCAATAAATCCTAATAAGAGCCAAATCAAAAGAGTTCCACTAGTTGTAAGGAAATAGTTTGACAAACATATTGAGAAGATTTTGGATCGTTAAATGATAGGGCATCAACAAGAAGAATTGACAAATAGAGTTATTTATTCCATCGAATGTTAGCCTATCTCAGAAGCAACTTGGGGAAAAGACACAATGTTGTGGCAATTCAAGGTTTAGATAAACAATTGCTTTCAGTTTGTTTTGAAAAAGGGACTAAATTCATTTGTTAGGTGTAATTTGTTAGCCCCTTAACATATATAGGTCTATTTAGCTAGATATTGGTGAGACTTGGTTAAAGACTATAAAAACTTAGGCATGCAAAATGCATAAAGGTAAGATAGGATTAAGTAAGGGTTAAGGTTTAGTTAGCTATGATTGATGTTTTAATGAATTGATAGGCTTAACTATGGTGACTCAAACTAATCATAGTTATTCCTGGATGGACAAAGGGATAAATTATGATCAAATAGTGGACCATGGGTAATATACTAGACATGGGCATGCATTAATTGGACCATGTTTATATTAGCTTGAAACTTAACTATCATCTTTTATAGAGATCATGCATGATGTAAAAAAGTTATTGAGTTGAAGCATAATAAAGGAAGTAGGAGGACACGACAAAGAATGAAAAAGTGGGTGAGGTATCTTAGCTTCACTTTTAACATTTTTTCTTTTTATTTACTAGTGAACTTAGTGATTTAAGATGTTAACTACCTACTAAAGTATTACTTAAAGTGATTGGAGATGTCTACCACCAACTAAGTTAGTGGTCTTAGTTTCTACGCGCATTATATTCTTGAATTCACCTGACCCGATAGTCCCTTTTTTTGGGGGAACATCTAGTGCCAAAGTCACTAAATAGGTAAGTCGCTAATCCCTCAAACGGACTATGTAATGTATTTTATCTGTTGGGTTACGGACGGACATTTTACCAGAGGTTTCTAATCATTTTCTTCTATGTTAGGGTAGTAGTAAAATTTAGAAAATTCACTAACACCCTTAAGGAAAATGTAACTAACATAGGGCTAATTTTACAAGTCTTTCACTAATATTTGCGAACACTTAATTTGAGTTCTAATTATTTATTTATTTCTTTAAAAATTAAAAATATGAAAGACATGTTTGTAATTTATAGTCTAGTTTTATTTCATATTTTTTGTAATGTTTACTAGATTTTATGAAATTATTTTTTGTTAATTTTTTTTAAAATATTAATATTAATTATATTATTTATTTTCAAATTTTTACTAATTTTAATTAAAAATGATTATCTCTAATCGAGACTGATTAATTCTAATTAAGACTATTCCTTTTTAGTTTATATATATACATATTAATATTTGTCTCAGTTTTGGACTAATTGATTTTTATATTTTTAATTAATTTTTTCAAAAATAGAAAACAATAAACCAGAAAAAGAAACATCAAAATAGGGGAAAAAAATAAAGAGAACGAGCATATGAGAGAGTCGAGAGAGAGAGAAAGAGCCGTGCATACCACCAAAAAGAAGACAAAAAGGACTAAGACCTGTAATGATCCAGAGGTAAAAAAGTCACCTGGGAAGAGAGCCAAGCGGTGCCAAAAAGAGGGCTGGAAAAAAAAAGAGAGAGAGAACCAGAGAAAATGAGAGGAGAATGGAGAACGAACAACCGATAGAGGAGAGGAGCCGGAGTGGGCAAAAAAAAAAAAAGCTGGCTGGAAACAACGGAAAAGAACAAGAAACTCTGAGAACAATAGAGAGAAAAACCAGGTAAAGACAAAAAATAATGATACAGAAGGAGGGAGGATGAAAAATGCAAAAACAGGAGTCATAACAATGATGAGAAAAGGAGGAAAATAATAATAATAATAATAATAAGGAAGATAAGAGACATGACAGAAGGCGGTAACATCGAAGGGTAAAGCTCCAAAGCTATATTTTAATGGCGTCAACGTACTTTGTCTGATCTACATCTTACGCTATCCATTCCCACTTTTATCTTCTTCCTCAAATAATCACTAGAGATCACGAGAGAAACCACAGTGGAAGTCGAAAGGAAAACCTATTTCGTCCTTAACACCTCCCTCTCATGTCCCATCTCACCGGCAAAAGAAAAGCGACAAGCTGTTTTTTTATTCCTTTAGTAGCGGTGATGATGGTAGAGGTGAAATAGTGACTACTGATTTGGAAGAGGGACAATTGGCATTTCCAATAAGAGTAGTTTAAGTAATAAAAATAGCAACTTCACGAGTATAGTTAAATGCTTTAGTGAGCTGCTGTCGCCTAATAATGTGACTGTGGTGATGGTGTATTTTAATTTGTTGAAGGTGTTTCCGACCTCTCCAGATTGGATTTCAGTTCCTACCTCAACAATGATTTGCACCTGGACCGTAATGAGACAACTGTGATATCAGGTTTTCCTGCTTTGTCAGGCCTAATCAAACCTTTATAGAGGTTCATTAATGAGTGGTTACCGAACAAGGTCATACTTAGTGTGCTTTCAGGGCTTCTTGGAGCACTTTCTTGGAGTTTGATGTCCACCTTTGTTGAGAACAAGCATACTGCTTGGTTTTCTTTCTATTCCCTTCTCAGACGTAGTTGTGGATTCCATGATCGAGGAGAGTCACAAAGTATTTCTGGGACCCTTCTGTCCTTTTGTTGGGTATTTTAGCCTTTGTTGGAATTGTTAGGTACGATTTCAGGGCCTCTCAGGTTGATGTTTAGGGTGTATGGTTTGTTTTTGGTCTGGCAGCATTGTCACCATTAATAACATCTGTTGTTGCAGTCCTTGTGAAAGAGCCGTTAGGGCAGGGTCCATCAATACGACCGAATCTTTCCTCGCCCAATTCAAGATTTTTAGAATGAAAAATCTTCTGACGTCATTACTTGTCGCCTCTATCATAAAAAATAATTAATTATTATTTTTATAAAATAAAATTAAGTGCTGTAATGCTACACTGAAGCAGTCTAATAAATTTCTTTTAGGGCCTCGCTTCTTCTTTTTCCTTTTTTCTTTTTTATTGTGGTTTTCATTTAAAAAAGAAATTAAATCTTTAAAACAAGTTGAATATTGTTATCATTTTTTATTTTTAAAATAAAAAACCACAACAATTTAATAGAAGCATAAAAAAGATAATTTTTTAATATTTGACATCGTCACACATTTTCATTTCTACTTCCTCTTATTATAAACATATTTTATTTTTTTGTAAAAATCTTGTCTCTTGTCTCTTCTCTCATTCTCTTATGTCCCAAACTCATCTCTTTTCTTGTTGCTTCTTGATTCTTTTCTTCTCTCTTACATCCCTAGCTCGTCTCTTACGTCCCTTTTCTATCCGTGTAGAAAGTAAAAGCTTGGGCTTTTATCTAGATAAGTTTTCGAAACTAATTTGATATTTTTCTAATTATATTATGTTTATGGTTTTCCTGGTTTTTAATTCTGCATTTCTACGTTTCTAATTTTCCTATTTATCGTTTATCTACATTTTTGCATTTCCAATTGTTTGTTATTCTACGTTTTTTTTGTTTAGTTTGACTTTTAGGTTTCTGTATTTAGCATTTCTACATTACTGGTTTTCATATTTATTGTTTATTTACGTTTTTGCATTCCCAATTGTTTGTTATTCTCGTTTTTCATTTAGTTTGACTTTTAGGTTTCTACATTTCACGTTTCTGGTTTCTTAGTTTATAATTTTTTATTTATGCATTTCTATTTTACTGGTTTTCCTATTTATAGTTTATCAATATACCATGCATTGCAACCATGTTTTTATTTTTAGTTTTTATTACAAATCTCAACCACACAAGTTTTTGTTTTTTAGTCTTTATATTACAAAATTTTGCTTTTTAATAAAAAACAAACCAAAAATAGAAAAATAATCTAAAAACTAAAACAGAAAAATAGAAGTGGAACCAAATAACCCTGTTTTATTTGTTTTCGTATGATAGGCAACACCACAAGCAAACTCTATTGTATTCTACTTCATCGTAAAGAAGGGATCGATTACATATTTCGTTGTTGATGATCAGTTGTTGTGACTCACTTATCAAGTATGCATTCTAAATTAAAATACGTTATAAATGGCAAATGAGTAATCCTTTTTTGTAAAAAATAATATTATAATATCGAGCAATTTTCTTAGAAATTTTTTCTTTTTCTTTGTCTTAATTGGGGTTTTATCTTTTTCTTTCATTATCAATTGCAAAAGAGAGTTAATAGAATATTTATTTTTTCCAAGGTTTTTGCTATAATTTTCAAAAAGAGAAAATATATTTGTCTTGACATCCTCATTATTTCTTATTTTCAAAAAGTAAAAAAATAACAATTTTAAAGAAATACTAATTTTGTGTTTTTGTTAATTGAGCAACTGGTTTATAAGGCAACAACAAAATTTTTTGAAGAATCAAATTATTCATTAATGAAATTGGAAAATTGTGCATGCTTTATATATATATATATATATAAGTAGCCATACATCCTTGCACAAACCAAATACATTTAATATCTCAATAACTCATCCACGTATCTACATCTTGTTTCTCCAGAACTTTCAAAAGTAAGAATCACCTAGATGTCTTGGTTTCTCCAGGGCTTTCTTCACTTTCTCCTCCCATATCTATTGTGTACTTCATTTCTCAAGCAATGAGATGATGCTTCTAAGTCTTCCAATGGAACAACCATCACAAAGTAGCTTTGGGACTTCATCTTCTTTCATGTAACTACTTAATCCATTCTCCTCTTTCGATTTGGTACTACATATTCAAGGTTGTTTATGTAATAATTTTTAAACCAGATTCCACGCTCTAGTAACATTCTCGATATAATTAAGAAGTTTTTTTTGAGAGAAAAATAAATCTCTTATCTCCATGGTTAGCATCACTTCTTGGTTTGAACAAATTCTAACTTTAAAAATTCTCAAATTCCTCTCCTTCCATATCGCCTCAGTACTAGAAGCAAGTGAGATGATATATACAACTTTATCTCCTTTTGGTTTAGCCTTTAGATCTTTTAATTTCTCTAGTATGTTAAGAAGCAAATTCCCTTCCCATCTTTAGTAACATTTCTCTTTAATTACTTTCCATAAGCTCTTTGCAAAAGCATTGAAAAAAAAAGGTGGTCTCTAGTTTCACGGTCATTCCTGTATAGGACATTTGTTGTCCAGATTTAAAAATCATAATTTATTAACTGTGGCCATTTTATTCTATGTAGCCAACAATAATAAACAAGAGGTGTTAGGTCTTTAGATCTTATGCCAAACTACAAGATACCTGACAACCAAGTTGGATTGTCCTTATGCTATCCACTCCCTACAAGCCTTGTTAGAAAAGGAGTTATGGTGTTGCTTTAACTGAGAGTAGATGTATTGATTCCTACAATTAGGAGAATAATTAGGGACTAGGTGCATCACCTGGTTTGGAAATTCTTTCCACCTGTTGCCAGTAATGACAGCAAAAACTTTAGTATTCAATGGGAGATTGCTCCAACATTGTTCTACTATAGGAATTTGAATTAATAAACTATGAACTGTCCAATTATCATACCAAAAAGTAAGCTTTTTTTTTTCCCATTACACACTTTATAATTTGCTTCTATCTGCTTTTTTCCCCCATTACTCAATCTATAATTTGCTTCTGGTTTCATAATTTCCTTGATCATCATTAGATTGTTGATAAACCAAGATTAAGACTCCTTAAGGGAAATGGACCATAATAATTTTCCTTTAAGAATATAAGAGTGAAACCATTTAGTCCATAATGTATCCTTGTTGCACATAATATGCTAGATCTTTCCTAGCATCAATACTTAGTTGGTAATGGCAATAAGGATTATCCCTAATCCCCCATCCTCCTTGGACTTGTAAACCTCATCCCACCTATGTTTTCCTAATAAGAGCCTTCAAATTAATTTTTCAATTGCCCTCACTTCCCTTTTAGCCAAAAAAATACTAGCAGGTTAATAATCTTGCAAGGAGTTCAATACAAATTTAATTAGCTAAAGCCTTTCGCTAAAAGATAAAAATCTATTTGTACAAAGGATTAATCTGTGTTGTATTCTTTCCATTAAAGGATAACATTCATAGAAATAAATCCTTCTTGTAGTGATAGGTAGTCCTAGGTAGCACAAAGGATATTGTTTCCTTTCCATAGAATATATTGCCATTATCTCAACTTCTAATCCATCTGCACTATTAGATAGTGCAAAATGACTCTTTTCCAGGTTGAT
>JAOSBO010000007.1:2926955-2939821 GCA_027563915.1 Erythroxylum rotundifolium
GAAAATCAGAACCTGTGTGGTTTTTCCACACCCAGTCTCTCCAGATATAAGAACAACCTGTATCCAAATATAATATAGATTAGCTTTAAGAAGGAACCAGAAGTCCAGTCATTGTAAAATAGCTCAACAGAAGACGTGACTTGGAACCAGAGTATAAGATAAAGGAGAGAGAGAGGAAAACGAAGAGAGGCCAATTCATCAAGTTAGTCCAAAATTTTTATCATTACTCTACTCTAGAGCTTTCAAAAATGAGAAAACTACAAAACAATAAATAACAAAACTCCAGCAATCAGGAAACAGCTAAATGAACTCTCATCACCCCAACAGTTAACAACCCTGTAAAGAAACTCACATCCAGCAGTTAATAGCTCAAGGATTCTTGTGTTCATAACATATGCTTGATGGTCGAGGCAGATAGGTTTAACACTCAAACCAAAAAATTTAAGGTTTAGCTACAATTAGAATAAGATTGTTAATATTTTTATTAAGGCCAGGAAGTAGAAAACAAAAAGAAATTAGAAAAGTTAAAACCATCTTATACTGTATTGAGATAACAGAACAATAAACGGTATGATTTCATATCACATCTGTATCAAGGATTCATGCAGAAAAATGTTGATACTGAAATCAATGTGTAACCTGATGAGATTCAATGGCAGATGTAATGGCATCTCTGAAGGATCCAATTGGTAGCTTGGACTTCAGTTCAGCAATCTGTACAAACAAAGGGATCTCAGAAACATTTAACAATCAAGATACTTAATTGAGAAATATACAATTGAATCTCATAAATACTTGACAACCATGACGTTTCATTGATCATATAGAACTATGTGTCCATGTGTGTATATCTATAATTGGAAAATACGTGTACATGCACACGTACATATCTTACGTGCATGTGTGTCTATGAGAGCTTTCCAAGGAATGAATATAAAGCATTTCCCAAGTAACCATCACTGAACTGCACAATGGGGGCTTCAATCTTGTCTTAAAGACAACTATAAAGGCACAATATCAACAAAGATAAACCATAAATTTCTAAAAGTTGTGGTGAAAATTCGAACCTGTAAAAGTTTTGCTGCACTTTTTAGTCTAGAAGTAAGTGAATCAACCTTTTTAGATATTTCTGCTTTGCTCATTGAAGGTCTACAGAATATGTCATCTCTCTTAATCTGTATTCTATCCACCTTTTCACTATCCTTGATAACTAGTTTCTCATCAAGCTCTCCTTCTTCAGGTGGATAACTTGCAAAAAGATCTTGCAAAGCCATTTTTGATTGTTCTGAAAACCTAAATTTGGTGAGACCTTCTTTGGCCACTTGGTTGTCCACCTTCTTTGCCAATTTGTAAACAGAAACACGCCGTTGACTCCGATGCCTAAAGGTCTCAGGTTGATAAGATATAGCAGAAAATTGAGACACCAAGAGCAAATACCAATAAAAGCTAGATATATATATATATATACACACACACACACATACAGTTGACAAATTAATTTTTTTCATAGTAACACGTGGGGCATGGGAACCAAAAATATCTACTCACCCAGAACTCTTGGATGTCATTCCCATTTTCCTGCACACTTCGTGGACAACAGCGCGCTCCTGGTTTGAAAGATTGGCTTCAAAGGTGTAAACTGAACCCAGAATCCAAATAAAAGGGAAAAAAGGAACAGGTGTGGAGCTTGGTCAGATGATATTGAAAAGCAAGTGAAACCCTAAAGACATGGTGTTAAGCTGACGAGTCCGCAGCTTAGAGTTGCCCCTAGACTTTCACTTGCCAAAAGAAAAACAACCATTCTTTTAATGTCATGAACAACTCGCTCATTTCTACTTTGAGAATTTCATAACATCTAAACCCAAAGAACACTCCTTTCATCCAAACAAAAAATTAGGTAGTCATTAAGGATCCTTCTTTCCCATTAGCAATAGGTGATGAACAATTCCATCAATTGAATAGATCAGAAAAATATCGTACCTTGGTCTTTGGAAGCACGGAACTGATCGAGTATTTGGGAAATTCGAATACGATGAGCTTCAGCGACATTAGGGTTGTGATGGTTTTGGTGCTGTGATTTTGCTTGCCGCTTCTTTCCCATTTTGCTTTGTCAAGTCTTAGTTGTTAACAAAAGAATCAAACAGTCAAGTGCAGAGATTGAATGTATTTATATATCACTACTGAACAAAAGAAGGCTTCCCTTTCTAAGGTTTGCCTTCTTCTTCTCCTCCTTCTTCTTCTTCTGTACTACAATAACATGAAGAGGTGCTTTCTCCCTAAATGTAAGGAAGACGAGGGTTGAGTATTTCTATTGTTCTTTCAAAAAACACGCTTTTTTGAAAAGTTAAATTATTACTTAAACGACGCCGCATAAGACTTATTTGTCCTATTCACTTTATAGTACATACACTGCGTAGATAACTTTGATAAAGTTTCTGGGAAGCTTGCTGATTAAGGTTGATTGTCACTGTAATGGATGATATGCTCTTTGTACTATTGTTTGATCTACCCAAGCAAGCTTCTTTTCGCTTTTTCTTTATGATTGATCTACAGTTTGTACATGCATGTGCTTAGGTGAATAGTGGTAATCATCTGAGCTTCTTTTTATAGGAATATCTTCAATGAGCCAACTGTTACCTTGAATTATATATGGGACAAGCTTCGGGGGGATGGTTACTCCGACTGTTACCTTGAATCTATACCTATGCTTTAGCAACTTTCAGTGAATTCTGGCTCATTGAGGTAGGACTGATATGAAGGAGCATCTTTATTCCAGTTATCAAATTATCATGAGCCAAGTATACCTGCAGCTTGTATTTTGTTCCCATATACTTCTGTTTTATAGTACATTAGCTGCAGCTTGTATTTTGTTCCCATATACTTCTGTTTCATAGTACATTAGCATTGATCCACCTAGATGAGAATGAATCCTTTCCTTCCATCAGTCCCCACAATCTTCTGGCTAATAGGATTTTGCTTTTGGTGACAGTCAAGCCTTCTTTATTTGTTGTCTTACTTACTTTGTCGATTACTCTTCCTTCCTTCCTGCCCCCGTAGGAAAGCTTTCATGATTTTCTCAATTGACTTTATAATGCTTTCCGAGAGCATAGTGTGTGCATGCCAGCATACATAGAGAGAGTCTAGAAATAACTTGATCAACATCATTCTTTCAGCCTGTGAGAGGTCCTTGTGATCCCAGCGGCTTAAGTCTTTGTTGGATTTTTTTCCACCAAAAGGGATGCAATCCATGTATATTAGTTTTCTTGTCGAGATAGATATCCTAAGATATATGATTGAGGGATGCTTAATAGGGATGGTAGAAACAGCCCGGCCCGCTTTTGGCCCGTCTATGTTTTTCAAAACAATGTCGTTTTGAAACTTTTTTCTTAAAAAATCAAATGTCGAGCCAGCCCATGGCTCGTCGACCCATAGGACTGGCCACGAGCGGTTCAGCCCATAGACAGGCCAAGCCGTGGGTTGGCCCATCCCGACCAGCACGGGCCACGAGTCACGGGCCATCATGATCGAGGGCGAATAATGCCAGGCCAAGGGCAACCCAAGCCCAACCCAGCCCATTAACATGCCTAATACTTAGAGCCTGTTTATTTTTATTTTTTTTAAGTTTGGTAAAAGAACATGTTTGTTTTAATTTTGGGTTTTTGTTTCTTTCAATTTTCAAAACTTATGAAAACTACAAAATGTGGTTTTATTCTATTCCTCCTTTTTTATAATATGATTTTAAGTTATTTATTTTAATAAAATAAAATAATTTTTATTGATAATTTTAATTAAAATTATTATATAATTATTTAATATATTAATTATTAATAAGAATTATAAATAAGTTAATTTAATAATTAAGATAAAAATAAAATATATAAATTTCAAATAAACTTTTGATTTAATGACTAAATTTTTTAAATAAAATTTAATTATTAAGTTATTTATTTAATAAAATAAAATAAATTTATTGATAATTGATTAATAAACATTAAATACTAGATTAAAATAAATTTAATTAACTTAAAATAATTTATCTCTAAGCTTTATATAATATGTAATTATCATCAGTAATAAAATTATAACTACATTAACATCAACAATCAAACGGACTTTTATTTTTATTTAAAAGAAAAATAGAAACTAAAAATAGAAAACTAAAACTAAAAAGTATAACAAGAATACAGAAGTAGAACCAAAACACCACTTAACTTTGAATCCAGAGATTGTTGATAGCCCTTTTTTTCCCAACATTGCATTTTTTGATAGGATTAGTTAGCTTTTATTGTACTATGTTGCTAGATCTGATAAGTCTTTGAACATTTGCAATGTTATGGTGACAATGAATAAGGATTTGTCATTTACCTTGCAAAAAACTAGGAGATCATTTGTAAAGTATAAAATTGTTAGTTTGAAATCCTTGTATTTGGTATGGTAATCAAACATGGGGTTTGGGGATATGTTATGGCTTAGTAGTCTAGGCAATGTCTTCGTGCTTAGCATGAAAGGTAAAGAGAGAGGGGTTTTTTCTTGCCACAACTCCTTGTTTCCCTTAATGATTTTCCCCATTCACCAGTATGCTAAATGATATGGTTAAGATGCATTTGATCCAATTCCTGAATTGGTCAGGAATTTAAAAACTTGGAATAGTCGCATGATAAAGTTCTAGCTAATGTTATCAAAAGCCTTGATGAATTCAACTTTCAAGGCATAATTTTTTTGGTGACTTTCTTAGCAGGGACAATTCTTAGGCTAAGAGTAAGTTACCTCCTATCAATCTGCCTTGTAAGAATGCACCTTGTGACTCCTCAACTATGTTATGCAGGGCCTTTTTTAATCTAGCTGTCAGTAATTTAAAGATTACCTTACAAATGAAGCTATAATAGGAAATAGGTCTGTAATTACGTAAGGATTCAACATTCTACTCCTTTGGGATTTGACATATGCATGTTATGTTGATTTCCCTCAATATCCTTCCATTTTTCAATTTTTTCCATTAGTGGCTATATGTTTGATCACTAGCTATGTCTTGTGAAAGAAAATTCCATTATATCTATTTAGACCTAGGCTTTTAATGGATTCATTTCAAAGAATGTTTTCTTTATCTCCTAGGTTGTCACAAAGCAACATAAGGAATTCTTCATATCTTTACTTATTGTGCTATTTATAAAGGGCTTCAAAAGAGGGATAGTGGACTTACTTTGAGCTTGTTTCCCTAGAGTGTAACTAAATTATTTATATGTTTTCAGGTCATTTTGGGTAGAGGCCTTAACACTGTTAGGTTTTGTTAGGGAAATGATTTTGTTTATGTTATTTCTGGCTTTGACTGAGTTGTAAAAAGCTTGGTGTTCTTATCTCCTTCCTGGATCTAACTGATTGGAGACTTTTGTTTCATAATAAAATTGTGAATCTTTATTACTCTAAAATAATCCATCACTGCTAATTTTTTCCTTCAAAGATTTTAGGGCCATTTTGGTTCTAGTTCAAAAAGGCTTGGGCTGAAACCATTTTGGACTTTGTAGCTTCAATATTATCCTTGTTATCTTTTAGAATTGATTTTTTTATTTAGTTCAACCCCGATGCTTTGCAATTTTCTAACACATATAAACATCTTCCTTCCACTAATTTCTTATTGCAATCCCTTTTGGATAGCTTTTGCAAATCCATCTTCTTCCACCAAGTAGTTATTAAATCTAAAAAGGTGTCTTACAATTATGTTGATTTCGATATATATCATTTATAATGATTGGACAGTGACCAAACATTCTAAAAGCTTCAAATACCTCTTTGCTTTTTGGGAATTTATCAATCCATTCCTCATTTACTATAGCCATATCTAGTTTTTTTCTCAACAACCAACTAGTATTTTGCTTATTACTCCACAAATAAAACAATCCCTTCCTTCCTAAGTCAGTAACCCTTATGTCCTGCATACATTGCTTTAGGTCAATATTGAAGGTTCTTTGACTAGCATGTCCTTCTACCTCATTTCTATGAAAGACTATGATTAAATCCCCAAGGAGTAGCCATGGTCCTTATATTATTGAATGTAGATTCCTCAGTTTCTTCCAAAAAATCTCTCCTTTAAAAGTTTAAATTGGAGGCATATATAAAGGCCATATGCAATTTGCATTTTTTTTCTTAATCAAAGTCACTTCTAAATGCAACATTTAGTCAATGGAATTTACTAAGTTTACTACTGCTTTGTTAGGGTTATAAGCCAAAATAACTTTCCCAAGATGGTGGTGTTAGTGATTTGAAAGGAGTATCTAAAAGCTATCGAGAGTTTTGAGCTTTATAATGTTTTCTTACTTCAATTTAGTTTCTAATAGACCTAATAAAACATGTTTAGTATTATTCACAAAATCTCTAAGGCTGGTAACTTTTTGGTGTAGTTAATACCCCTAGTATTCCATGCTATTATAGAAATTATTTTGAGGGAGAGGTATTAAGGTCCTTACCTTTATTCCTTCTTTCATATTTCCTCTTTTTTACTAGTTTGGAACTATCCTCATTCTAGCTTTTTTGTGGTAAGTGTTGTATTTTCCTTTTCAATAATCATAATGTCTAAGTCTTTCTATGTTTGGTCTGTGCTTGTGATAATGAGTGGTAAATGTTTAATAGATTATATTTTTAGACTCATATTTAGTGCATTTTGTTTGTTCATTTGAGAGTTTGTACTAATTTTCGATACCTAATTTGTTCCTATTATGCTTTTAAGTGTTAATTTCCTTTATGGATCAAAAAGAATAAAAATTAGGTAGAATCAAGGCAAAAAACTAAAGAATTGAAGCTTCTTTTTGAAGGATACTCATGTATTGGTATTGAACACACTTGTGTTAATGTTAGATATATAGTTGTATAAGTGATCGTGTAAGTCATTGTAACCATGTATAGGTTATATGATGATGTTCCACTTATGTTAAGGTCAGACACACCCGTGTTGGTATTAGACATGATCATATCTATAGATTGTGTCAGTTATTGGACTTGCGTTTCTACATAACTGTTAAGTATTAAAATGAGATTAAGGTACATGGTCATTAGACATGTTTGTGTCCATGACTATTTCTAGTGCATAACTTTAATTTTTGAAGTATAAAAGGAAAATAAGAAGGATAATTAAAGTGGTTGGAGTTGTTAATACATTTTTTAACCTTAAAGTGGTATAGAAGTGAATATTCACTTGGAGATTTGAATAGAGAGCATAACTTGATCAAATTTTTAGTAGATTTTAATATAGAAAAGGGGATATATTATTGATTCCCTTATTTTTTATTCTTCTTTTAAATCTTTGATTATGTTTTTTATTTTTATGAACTAAATTTTTTTAGTACTTAGGTGGGATGAGCCTTGGGATGGATTTTGTGATTTGATTTTTTATTTAATGCAATTTGATGATTTTTCATTCATTGGATTCAATTAAATGTTCTGGTTATTTCTTAAATTAATATCTCTGTGATATTGATTCATGTCTGATTTCATAAATTTAAGATTGAGAAATCCTTTGTTTTAATAGATCTAGCATGATTGAAAAGAATTGTATGTAATCCTATAGATAAGACAATATAAATCTTCTATATTAGGCTCAAACATAATAGTGAAATTCACAAACCAAACAAAGCAATCTTAGAGGTTTTAACTAAAAAGAGATTTTAGTTAATTAACCTAAGATTAGGTGCTGATAATCTTAAGATACTAACATAAAATAAGAATTTACACGGGCTAATGATCTTTAGTTGAATTATACGATAAAGTGTTAATGGCTTAAGAAATCTTAAGGAGATACATTACCTAGGTACTTCTTATTTGATTTGGTAAATGTTTGTGTGATTTGTTCTTGGCTATTGGTTATGTTGAACTTTAGTCTAGCTTTACCATTTTAATTAAACCATCACGTATTTTCAGTTAGATAAAAAGAAAGAGGTAACTACTAGTACTTGTATTCTCCTTAAGCTCGATCCTTGATATTCATTATCATTATACTATAGTTCGATAGGTGCACTTACCTTTATAAGGTGTCCATAGGATTTGCTAGTTCTCTCCTTTATATTAGTTTATTGCAAATCTTTGTCTACATTGCCATCTTTGTCTACATTCATTGTCCTAGATTTAATTTATTGTCTCCTCTTATTGTCCATAAGCTCTTCATAGTCTCCTTCTTCAAAGTGTCTCCTTATTACTTTTTAAGTTTTCCTTTGGTGTTTTGGGGTTGGTTTCCATGTTTATAAGACATTCACTAAATAATCTTCATTAAGCCTCATTATAGGGATTGTATATGGGAGCTCTTGCTCTAGCATTACGCTAACAAAGATGCGTAAAAACTCTATAAATTTCCTTTTAGTTGTTTCATCTATATAAAGGGGTTTGCTAATATAGCTAGTAGGTGAGCTAAGACCCTTAGTCATCTACTATTCCAAAGGAATATTATGGATGTTAATCCAAGGAGGGATGATTTTATGCTTGATTCTCTCAAAGTTGATGTCTGGCCTCCATATTTGGAGGAAAACAATTTGATTATGTACTTGTCATGGTCTTAATTCTATTATGCTTTTTACTTCACATTCATTTTGGAACTTAATTAACACTTGGTCATCTTCATACCTTAAAACCTGTTGTAATCATCTACTTTTCCGTATGATGTGAGCCCCTTTGTCGATTGTTTGATAGGTTAATCTTTCATTTAGGAATAACCCTGTGATGGTGGAGTGCCAAGATTTGGCTTCTTGTCTAAGAACTTCTATTTCTAGTGCAATTATTTTCCTAACTTTGGTGCTACTTAAGGGATAATAGAGTGTGAGCTGTCTGACTCTTCTCCTACAACCTTCCTTCAGTTTATAGGTGCTAAGGAGAGATTTTGAATTTCATCTCCATTATGATGGTTTGCTTTTAATATAGTCTAGTTTAAGGAGGTGAGACAGTGAGGAAAATTAGTGGTGAGTTGTTCTAGTCGTGATGGAGATATTTCAAAACTTATATTAATTAAAATGGATGTATATAAAACTCTTAAATAAAACATGTTTATATTAAAATTCATCTCTTAAAATTCTCTCTATTTATTATATTATATTTCTTTTTTTCTAAATTTTTAATTGTGTTATTGATATATTAATTTTTCATAAAAAGTAATAGGAGTAATTTTTATCAATTAAATTTTATATCCTAGTTAAAGGTTTTTTATGAATTCTCAATAAAATGAATGGAGAATCGTATAATCTTATCAACTTAATTAGACAAAAATTTTAAACTAAAGATAGAGTTGTGCATCATATAAGATAAATTAGTTTTAACTTTTAAATTTGTATTTTTATCCATTTGATGATAATTTTAATATTTACCTTTTTAACCATAATTAATATTAAAATAATCTTACACTTCTTTTATTTTTTATTTAACAAAATATAACACAATCGTTTCTTTATATTTAAATAACATTCTTAAAATATTAACTTTAATTTAATAGTCATTTTCAATTTGATTATCAACTTTGCAATATTTCTATAACTAAAAAAATTGAACATACATTTAAATTTATGAAGCATTTTATATTTGTCTTATTCCTTTATGCTCGCCTCATGGATACTTTTTGCTTATTCTTTGCTTCGGAATCAATAAATTAACATGACTAATCACAAATATAATATCTTGGCAAAAAATTATTACATACATATTGTTATTTAGTAATTAGCATTAACCTTATAGTATGATTTAAGATGAGTTTTTAGCTTAAGAAATGATTCTTTCTATTTTTAGTTCAGTCGGAGTTATCCACATTATGAGTTATTAATCATTCAATTATCTTTATCATAGTGTTTAGTACTAGGTGTTATTGAATCAAATCTTTCACTTTAAAAAATATAATTATTTTATAAATGTATATATGAATGTGATTTAACAATTGATGCATATTTGGGTCTAGCTAATGCTGACCATATCTCTATTTCTACCATGACTCTTAAAATACATAAATTTTTTATAGAAATTAATAAGATGAATTAATATTAAAAAGAAAATTATAACACAGGCTTAAGGGACTTAATAGCGTAAAAGTTGTTAGTAAAGTACAAGTTTAAAAGCAAACTTAAGAGTAAACTAACTTAGCAAGGACTCATTGTATTGGTGCCAAGGTAAAAATTAAAAGACTACTTTTGTTAAGACAAAGGATTCTTAATTGTTGTTACTATTGTTTGAAAAAATATCTAAATTGAGTATTAGCATTTGTTCTCTCATTTGAGAGATGAGTTCCAATTAAGCCAATGTTTCAGGCCATGTTACTAGTTTAAAAGCTAATTGGAATCTTTTAAGGATCTCATTCCATAGGAACATAGAGTAATCATATTGAAACTATAGGTAATCAATTAACTCAGGGATATTAAAGTGTAAACAACAATTATCGATTGCAATATTTGCATAAACTTTGTTGTAAGTAGGGAGTTTACAATGACTGCAATCTAAAGGATAATGGATAACTTCGGGATAGCTTATGGCAACTACACCAATCTATCTTAATGCACTTAGGAGCTTTTGGTCTCAAGGTAGCCCTGCGTGAAGAATTTGAAAAATTACTAGAAGAGTTCATTGTCCAATATATCCTACCCTTTATAGTAGAGGGGTACATGTATTCTAGGTCTATTTGTAATTAAAAATGTACAATTTTTTAGCCAAGGTTAAATATATTCTTGGAAAGAACATTAAGGATTGTTAATTTCAGTTAAGAGGCATAAGGAGCTCTAATTATCATACCAAAAGTTGGTATTATAACCATCTTTTGGCTTAGACTTAAACCACCTCCTAGTTTTGTTCCTTAACTTAAAAAGATACCATATAGTCTATGAAACATTATACATATGAGAACAAAACTAAAATTTATCTTAACTTGGATACTAAAAGTGGATTCACTTAACCCTTATTTTTCTTTGTCCACAAGCACTTGCCAAATCCTTAAAAATTTATAACCTAGCTTCAAAGGAATCACTCCCAAACCACTTTCATCCTTGGATATAAATATGGTATCCAATGCAACTGTGTTAATATAAGGGCCATCAGATGTTCCATTCTAAAGGAATCTTCTAAGAAGTTTTTTTAGGTTTTGATCAAGAAAGGAGGAAGAGCAATATCTGTTGACCAATATATGTGCATAGAGTTTAAAACTAAGTTGATTAAGTGGATTTTACCTACAAGTAAGAGTGACTGGTTATACTAACTATCGATTCTTTGTTGCACCTTTACCATCAGTGGCATGAACTTCAGATATGTTGGTTTTTATTCTAAATAGGAATCCCTAATCAGAACAACGTACTATAACTTCTCTCTAACGCAAAGACCCGAAAAAGTAAATCCCGTTCTTCGGGCACCACAAAACACCCACCAAGCACTGCTAACCGCTAGCCCACTACCATGTCTCCTGCCACAGCCACTGCACGCGCCGCCCTTCCTGCCGGAGCTCCGCCCACCGCTCCTACCCCAAGTTTTCGGAATGCCACAAATTTTACACCAATAGATTTGGATTTTCTCGATCTACCACACTGTACTACTGGTTTTGCCCAACAACCCCCCCTCATTCAACTGGGATCTACAACCGAACATCCACCCCCCTTCGTCTAAGCTTCCAACCCACCGATCACCTTCACAGCAAATCCCACCACCACCGCACCTAACCTACAACAAACAGCACCGAAACCTCTTCCACCCACCAAACCACCACACAGCCACCGCATAGCTACCACCGGTGAAGGAGATGCCATCAGAGATCCCACACCACCGCCCTGCATCCGACGACTATCCCACGCATCGCAGGAGGAAGGGGGTGGCCACACCCGTCAGATGCAGTGCTGCCACTGCCTGGTCTGTCGATGGTGACTGGTCCACCATCGACTGGTCTGCTGCCTCTCCACGGTGAAGGATTTGCAACTGGAGATCTGCTAAATGGTTTGGAGGAGGCTGCTTTGAAGGCCACCTCAACACTAGCCAATTCCAATTTTGTCCCTACTGTAGGAAATTTCAAAAATGCCACCTCAGCACATGCCAATTCCAATTCAACTCCTGCTGGAGGTAATTTAAAAAAAGCCCTCTTACGTAATTCCATTAGTGCCCTTAAAACTGTGATGCATGCAAATCCTAGGCAAAGAACTGTTAAAAAACCTATTGATTTTTCCTGGGCGGAAAAACTTAGAATAACAGGTTCTATTACTGGATTTCGTTTTCCTGCTTTGCCTCATACGCCCTCAACTGGTCGAGTGACCATGCGGACTAAGTTCATTTATGAGAGCTTGCATGAATGGACTCGTTGTTTAGTTGATTTTTTCCTAGGGCACAGTATGCCTTTTCCTACTATGGGGACTCTCGCAATGCGAGCTTGGCAAACCCTACGCCTGGAGGATGTTCTCTCCACTGGAACCGGGTTCTTTCTGTTCCGATTTAAGTCGGAGGAGGCATTACCGTCCATTTTAGAGCGAGGCCCGTGGACTTTTGGGGGGAAATCTATTATCTTACAGCAGTGACATCCCCATTTTGTTTTCGACAACTCTCGAGTCTCTCGATTACCTGTATGGGTTCGACTTCATGGATTACCTTTTCCCATGTGGAATGACCGCAGTCTGGCTTTTCTAGCCCAACAGATCGGCCAGCCGCTTAACTGTGACAGTTATACCTCCACTCGCACCCGCCTTTCCTTCGCCCAGTTTTGTGTGGAACTTTCTGCTGATTCAAATCCAGTACACGAGCTTGTGATTGATTTTGACTTGAGTGCCGAGCTGATCCGTGTTCGTATTGAGTATGAGTGGACCCCTAAACGGTGTTCCCAATGCCGTGTATTTGGCCACTCCTGTGCTCCTTCGACTGTAGCTACCTTCCAGCCTGCCGCTGAG
>JAOSBO010000007.1:2954072-2964403 GCA_027563915.1 Erythroxylum rotundifolium
AAATGTTTCAGGATCATTTTCGGCTCCAATGTTGTAATCTGACTCTTGTAGATACACTATATAATCACTAGGTATTGTTGGCCTTCTAACCCTAGTAGATCTCGTTAATGTTGTATCATCATCCTCACGAAGAACCTGTTGTTCAACTGGTTACTCATCTATTTCTGGTTGTTCTTCATTTACAACTTAATCTACTGGATTGACATTAACAGTTTGTGGAACTTCAGTAACTGGTTGTCCAACACCCGTTTCAACTTGAGGGTTGTGGATGACAATTAATCTATCACTTAAACCAGAGGGTTGAGCTTCACAATGGTCTTTTTCAAAAACTATGTCTGGAAAAGGACCACTGCCACTGATCAAGTCATTCTCAAGAAATTTTGCATTTCTTGATTCTACATTTCTAGGGCTCTGAGATGGACAATAGAATCTATACCGTTTAGACATTTAAGCATATCCAATAAAATACCCACTAATGGTCCTTGGGTCTAGTTTCTTTTCCTATGGGTTGTAAATTCTCACTTCAGACGGGCATCCCCAAACACGTAAATGTCTCAAACTCGGTTTCCAACCTTTAAATAACTCAAAAGGTGTCTTTGAGACAGTCTTGGTTGGAACTCGGTTTAATATATACACTGTCGTCTTAAGAGCTTCAGTCAATAGGAATTGAGGAAGTTTTGTGTTACTCCTCATACTTCTTACCATGTCCATTAATGTTCAGTTTCTTCTTTCTGCCACACCATTCTAGTACAGAGAACCAGGCATGGTGTACTGGGCAACAATCCCATGTTTTTGAAGAAATTTCACAAAAGGACCAGGTGCTTGTCCACTTTCAGTGTATCTACCATAGTACTCTCCACCTCTATCTGATCTTACAATCTTAATTAGTTTCTCACATTGATTCTCTACTTCAGCCTTAAACATTTTAAAGGCGACCAAAGCTTCGTCTTTAGAATGAAGTAAGTAGAGATACATATATCGGGAAAAATCGTCTATGAAGGTGATGAAGTATTTCGAACTATTTGCATCCATACCTGGATAACAAATATCTGTATGTATGATTTCTAACAGGTTTGTACTCCTCTTTGCACTCTTTTTAGACTTGTTAGTTTGCTTACCCCTAATGCAATTCACGCAAGTCTCAAAGTCAGCAAATCCAAAGTACTAAGTACTCCTTCATTTACTAATCTCGTAATTCTCTCAATAGAGATGTGTCCTAATTTACGGTGCCACAACATAGAGGATTCTTCATTCACATCACATTGTTTAAATCCAACAGTGACATGCATCGAACTATAGGCATCCTCATTTTGCAAGTGAATGGAATAAAGACCATCACATAATGTACCATAACCAATAACTTTAAATCCATTACATAAACTAAAACTAGAATCTGAAAAGTTAAAGGAAAAACCAAAAGGTACAAGTCTTGATACAGAAATCAAATTTCTAGAGAATTTTGGAACATGAAAGGTCTTTTCCAAACACAAAATAAAACCATTGCTCAAAACCAAATTACAAGTGCCGATAGCTTCCACATGTGAACTTGTCTTGCTTCCTGAATAGATGAATTGTTCACTTCCCATCGGCTTCCTTAGGTTTTGCATACCCTGTAAAGTATTTGAAACATGGATTGTAGAACCATAGTCAATCCACCATGTGTTATGATTAACATTAACCATATTAGATTCATAACAAATGAATGAAATTTGAGTACCTTTCTTTTCCATCCAGATCTTGAATTTAGCGCAGTCTTTTTTCATGTATCCCTTCTTCTTGCAAAAGAAACACTTAGACGGTTTCTTTATATCGAACTGAAGGGGAATTTTTCCTTTTCCCTTGCTTTTGACATCATCCTGTCTCTTCTTTCCTGAAACGGTCAAATTGTACCTTTCACCCTCTTCCATCAACAACCTCTCCTCCACATGGTCAATAGCTCATTAATCGATCACTTGTCCTTATGTGTTTTGTAAGAAATCTTGAAGGGATCGTATTGTTGAGGTAGAGTGCATAGAATGTAATGCACCAAGAAAGATTCCGATAGTGAAACCTCCAACGCTTTCAGCTGAGCCGCTATGTCCCTCATATACATGATGTGATCATGAACGCCTTGTATCCTAGTGAGCCTCAAGGATGACAACTGCATAATCAAGGTGCTAGCAAGGGCGTTATTAGATGTAGTGAACTGCTCATCAATGACCTTCAACAGATTTTTGACATTATTATGTTGTTCGACAGAACTACGAATACTAGCAGATATCTTCGTCTTTATAAACATTACAGAGAGGCAATTAGACGTCTCCCACCTTTCATAAAAAGCAATAGCTTTTAGAGTGCTGGTCTCAGTCATACTCGGTGGTTCGGCCTTCCTAATAGCATAGTCTATGTTCATACAGCCTAAATGAAGCAGAATTCTTTCCTTCCACACCTTGTAGTTGTCACCTCTCAATTCGGGAATATCACACTTAATATCAAAAATATTGACTGTCTGAGTAACTGTAAATTAAGAAATAAAAATATATGCTTGTTATATATATATAATTTGAGGCCAAAATAATTCATAATTTACCAATGTAAATCATGCATTTAACAGATGAATCTAGTGACATACGATTTGCCTATGGGCTAAAGTTCTACTCAATTAGATTCATCTACACTTTATGACAAAATTATTGAATTATATTCCTTTTCTTAATTCCTGTGGGTAGATTAAGAAATATAATCCGATATTTTATCCTAATTAATCAAATAAATATAACAAAATTCCTGTGGGTAGATTTTTATCATATTACGTATGATTAATTACAATTAATGATTTAAAGATGTTGTGGCTACTCCCAATTAATTAAAATTATATGATCACTAACATTATCTTAAAGCATTAAATCAAAGCTTAAACACTTGCATCAATTAATAAATAATGCAAATAAATCAATTAATAATGCAAAAATTATTTAATCTGATTTTGCACGCGTAATAATCACAAAATTTATACATACAAATAATAATGCACAAATTATTTAATCCAATTTTTGCATGTATAATAATCACAAAATTTATACATACAAAATTCTCAATTAATCACATGTAATTTGTGCAAAAATTAAACAATTATAAATAAGCATGTCTAAATTTAAAAACCAACATAAAGACATACAAATTAAAATGATTTTATAATTAAAATCATAAAATAATGGGTTATGTCCTAATTAACCCAATTAGCTATTAATATTAACATAATTAATATTAATAAAATTTTTTATAAAAATACGACAGAGTTGTCTTCAACCTCTAGCCGGGTCGGGTGTGACCCAGCTGGAGCAGATGGAGCCTCAACGTTCCACACTAGCAAAGGATGCTGGAGCTTGAGCGGAAGTCGGCAACGGGACGAGGACAACCAGGCGACACGCACGAGACGTCGCAAAGCCGACCATGTAACGTTCCAAAAAATGCAGCATCCGAAGCCTCACGTACGGTTGTCGTCCCTCCTCCTCCTTCATGGTCCAGACAACGTTGCATGCTCCATGGAGCACAAAGACACGACTCTCACGCCTATAGCACATTAAAAATGCGTCAAAAAATTTCAACAATCCAACTCATGAAACACGACAGATAAATACTCAAAACAAATTATAACAGAGCATGTTTTATTCTCAGACAATGGAAGCAAGGCAAAGGCTCTAAGGCTCTGATACCAAATGATTATCAAGCCATAATGAACTCGCAACTCAAGCATATATTTCATACATGATAATATTCACGTAAAACACATGCATATATATCAACGGAAGCGTAATAAAAATACAATACCTCCAGCCATTAGTCAACGTCGATCGCTCCACGATGCTCTGAATCTTCTATCCTCTTTCTTTCACGTAAGCGATGGTGTAGAGAACAGTGTGAATGAGGACAGGGACACAAATAACATTTGTAAACCCTCTTTAATACCTCTGCCCATTACAGAGGAGGCAACGTCTACGGCATGGGCGATAACAAATGCGTGGGAAGAGGGTTAACATTAAATGGACCATGATATATGAATAGTGAGGTTAGGTAAAAATTTAACACATCTTACAATAAGTAAATCCAATTTTTGGGGTTTTCATTCCCATTCCTAGTATCCTTCCATTTATCATGATGATGGGATAAATAACGTAATCTTTGCATTTGAAACTATAGATTAAATGTGAATTGGGATTCGAAAAAGAGACGACTAACATTTTTCTAACGTCTAATTGAAAAAATTACTGTTGAGATTCAGGTTTGTTCTACCTATGAATTGGTATTTAAAAAAGAGGTGACTGACATTTTCTAACTCCTGATTGCAAAAATTACAGTTAAGACTCAAGTTTGTTTTTATCTTTTCTCAGGCTCTTAATGGTTTTAAGTTTATTCTTAATAGCTAACTAAAGAATAATGTTGGGATTCCAAGCAATAATAGTCACAAGATCTCCAAGATCATGCAATCAATAACAAACTACTCACACAACTCACATAAGAAAGATGTCAAAAAGATAAACACAAATTTTTTAAGCTGAAAATCATCCAGTATGTTGGTAAAAACTACAGGACAAAATGACAATAAAATCTACTAGATCAAAATAACATGATACAAATGATAAAGTTTTGAGCTTTCTCACTCAAGAACACTTCATAAAACAACTACAAGTAAATATTTCATAGCTCTCTCTAAAAAACTCCTTTCTAAGTTGTAGAATTGAGTACAAATGTGTACACACACACACACACGCGCACACACACACACACATACACCATTACTACTCCTAAACAAATTTTAGAAATCAAACTTTAATAAACTGTGATTGAACAATGCTATTGTATTCTAAAATTTTTTGTTTCATCATGTATTTCTATCACATGCAACTTATGTCCCTCAATCTTATCTCTTAATCCAAAAAAGATAAGATTTTACATGCACACAATTGCCACATGGCTGTGTGTGGTGATTGTGTCCCATCTTTAAACTTCAAAACTTGATGACACGAAGAAACACGATCCTAGTGCTTATAGAATTGTGTCTGACTCCATATCCCTAGTCCTTCAGTTTATGTAAGAAAACCTCAAGCCATTCAACTTTTAGTTTTAAAATATTTAAATCCAAACTAAACCATAACAATTTATTCAAATTTTCCTTTATACATTTGATTAGATTCTTGGGTAGTATCAAATGTAAACTCTAATAAACATATATCTTGTGAAGCATATAGTTAATATGTTGTAATGTTCCAACAAAAAAAGTGGAGTCTATTATTCTATCGACTTATTCGCTTATGTATGGTGTCAAAGAGAGGTTAGGAATCCCTAAAATTTAGTCTTTTGTATTTATCAGAATACCTAAATATTTGAAAGAAGGTTCCTTAATATTCAAAGTTGAGATAGAAGAAAACCAATTATATTGGTGAACAACTCTCACTGATGAGCATCTATAAAGAATTCATGAGGATATTGATGGTTTGAATTAATATCTATATAGAAACAAAAGATTAATGGAAAAGGAAAGATTGGATAAATTTAATGTCTTGCATTTGTATGGTAAAAAAATTGGTTCTTTTATTTGATACTATGATCTTTTAATTTAGTTAGCACTTCAATATAAAGAGAAAAAAGATAAGGAGATATAGGATCACCTTACCTTATACCTTTAGCTCCATTAATCAACTTGGTACGCTCCCCATTGATGAGAATGCTAAAAGTGGGTTTGGTTATCAATTGTTGAATTAAGTTTATAAACTACTTAGGGAATCCAAAAGCTTCCAGTGTATGAAAAATGAAATTGTGATTGATACAATCAAAAGTTTTATGGAAGTCAATATTTATTGTACATCTTTTAGGGTGAATTTCTAGTAGTATTTCTTGAATAAATCTTGTGTAAAGAATATGTTTTCACCTATTTTTATATGTTAAATGAAAGCCCTTTGACATGGATGGATAATGGAGCTCAATACCTGTTTCAACTTAGAAACTACTAATTTAGTGTGATCTTATATATGGTATTACAACACAAATTTGCTTCAGGAAATAAGGGTTAAGGCTTTTTAGAACGAGGCTACTAAAGGTTTTGTTTAGTTCCTTAAACATCTTTTCAATGTCAAAAAAAATTGAAAGGCTTTAGGAGAAACTCAACTTGCTCTTTAAAGAATGAAAGAATGAAGAACTTACATAGAAGAACAATTGTTACTAGGAAAGCATAATGTGCTTTAAAAGTATTTTTTACATTAAGGACATGATTTTCCTAATGCTTCCATATTGTTACACCATTTGTTGTTGTCAATGATGTGTGCATGTGTGTATGTGTATCTGTCTGTGTGTGTGTGTGTGTTTGGCTTTAAGAGAATAGAACTATGACTAGACTTTGAATTTTTTTTCCCCCTTTTGAGCCAGGAAATCCTTAATTTATATTTCAGTAAGGAAACATGAACTTTCAAAGCTTGGATGTAATTGTATAATGCTTACTTTTATTATGCCTTTTTTAATTCACCATCAAGTTTTAATTTAAACAATTTGCACTTAAAGAAGAATGAATCTTGTTCCTTGAATAGCAGTGCTCGTGTTACTCACATGAGTATGATTTAGTTTCTTTTATTCCTCTTTCATAGCCTTAAACTTTGTTACATATTTACAAAATTCAAACCTTGGATTTCCTGTTCCAGTTGTTTCATTATATTATCCTCAAATCCCTTTAACTTTGTAAGATAAATTATTAAACCTAAAAGGTATTTAAGATATTAAGAATTTTATTAAGAGTGTGATCATATATATTATCATTGGTGAATAAAGCTTTGCAGTCAAGAAAACTAGAACCCTATCTAAATTGTTTCTTTATTAGCCATCTCCACTTTGCTTGTTGCTCAAAGAAAATCCCTTTAAATCTTAGGTCTAGTACTCTCAATTAACTAATATAGCTCTTAAACTCATTACTATTATTTCTAGGGTTAATATAGTTTCCTTCATATTGAAAGTGAAAAAGTTTACAAATAAAATCCACCAATAATATCCAAGGGGAGATTAAGTTGCTTCTAATTTTCCTCAAATCATTCTAAAGAATACATCTATAAAAATCCAAATTTGCTGCATAAACAGAAGTAAGGTAGAACATAGTAGGATTGGAAAAGAAGTTGAACTAACCCCAATAAAAGCTACTGCACTTTGACCATCAAAGTGATATTTGAGGTTAATGATAATGGACCAATCATTATCGATAAGTATAAACCTTTATTATAAAGATCATCTTTTATCTTGGCCTCCAAAAGACCTATCAAATCTAGTTTTTCATTAAATAAGTAGTCTTCTACCTATTATTTTTTAAGGAATTAAGTCCTCTTACATTTTGGGATATGATTAGTAGAGTTGAGGGAGCTAGCTAAGGCCCTTACTGTTGCTTTTTCTCCCTAGTCTTCTTTTAGTTGTAAGTGCAAAATCATCTCCCAAAGTTCTATTATTAGATTTAAACTTTTCATTCAACATTAGGAAGCTAACTTTTGAAGACTACATAATATCCTTGTTATCTTGAATTTTAGAAAGGTATTTTTTAGGGAGGGGGTTAACTTCAATTTTTACTTTTATATGCTCTAATTTTCAAAGAATTTCTTCAACCTAGCAATATGTGGTGCTTGTGGTGACTTGAGTCTCTCTTTTTATAATCCCATTCATGAAGTTATTATCCAAAGGAATTGAAATTTTGTATTAAGTTGGATGTCAAGTGCATCAATTGATATTTTCCTCATGTCATTTGAATCATAAGCAGAGTTAACATCCAATTTAGAGTCCTCAATTACCATAAGCTAGTTTTACTCCCCTCTTTTTAATTGTTTCCTAGAATCTTGTTATTATTTCCTCTAGTGAGTCAAAAAAGGCCTCTAATGATAATTGATTCCTGTAATTGACTCCACCTTTTTAGCATACTCATTTAACTTCATAATTGGGATTAAGTTCAGCAATTCTTAATCCATCTTAAATTTTGTATAAGTGATTGCATGTCCTATGCATTTTGTTGAGGTTTTGGATTTGTTAAACATAATGGCTTTTCAATGAAGCTTTCTAAGTAGCTTAGGCTATAGTTGACCAATATTCTACATTCATATTCTAGAAATTAATCTATATTGGTATATATATCATTCTAAACTTCTTTATTTCCAATCCTTATCTTTACTTTTTAAAACAAATTAGCTTATTATTGACATGAAAAAGCCATACTTCAATAATCTTCTTCACACCAACTTCTTATTTGAAGTCTCGAAAGAATAAATGATTTGTAATCAAAAGCATCCAAATATCCTTCTTTATGTAACTTTTGTATTCTAATTTCTTTGATATGACCTAACCTATAATGGCATAAATAAAATGGATTTTGGCCATTTAATTTTCTTTTCTAGCTATTTATCTTAGGGGTTGGCCTTTTTGAGATCTAATTTATATAAACCATTTTTAAGTAATCTGGATTTATAATAAACATCGTCTTTATAAAAAAACAACTTTTATTCTTATTAATAAAGACAAATCCATTTGAATCTAAATAAAAAATAGAAATAATATTTTTAGTAATAATGGAACATAATAATAATAATCTAGTTATAGTACAAGGCTAGAAGACAAAGCTAAACTACAAGTTCTTATAGCTATATAGCAACCATGCTCTATTGTCAACTTACAAGTCAACTTCACCTTTTCTCAATGATATATCCATTATCATTTGTATGTTTTTATAAATATGAGAACCACAACCAGTATCTATTATTCAAAAGTGTGGAATAAAGTAGAAAGATGAATCTAATCACAAATGTACTTGGAAAAGTATCTTCCTTAAGCTTCTTATCTTTTAGGCTAGCAAGACAAGATTGTACTTCCTCTTCTAGGGTCCATCAACTCCACAATGAAAACATGTTCCCTTATCATTGTTCTTCTTCGTGATGTTGTGATTTAGTTATTCTATGAGATTATATTAAATTTATATAACATAATATAATTATGAAAGATAATCCTATAAAACTTTTTCTATTAATGATTGATTTGATAAAAAATAATTTAATAATTCAACTCTTAAAATTAAAATTAAATTCCATAAATATCTCTAATAATAATTAATGCTTTTAAAACTAATTTTCAATTGAGGAGAAAATATTTTTCTAACTTTATTAAGAATTTAAATTAATTTAATCTTTTTAATTAAGAAAAGTTAATTTAATAAAATAAAGGCTTAAAACAGAAAAATAAAAATAAAAATAAATAAAAAGGAAACTATGAGGATGTTTATATGTTGAGATTTGTCTTCATTTTCTCTTAACTAGGTTTCTCTAGTTTAACTTGCTTTATCACTGCCCCTCCTCTTGTTTTTGGTTCCTCCATCGATGCTTCTCTATCCTATATGCCTGCTTCAATCATGAGTAGTCTCCTAAGTTTGCCTCGTCCTCGTAGGGTGATTTTTGCCATTACTAGTGGCAATTATCACCATTAGTGATGGAGGAGGGTTATTCCTAATTTATTGGTATTATAAGTTATAATTTTAATTCATAATTAGAATTAGATCAATTAAAATTTATTTGAATTTATATTTAATTTTTTATTAAATAATTTATAATAATAGATCAAAATTGAAAACTAGTAATATGTCATGACTATTCAAATATTGGAAATATCAAATTGGTTTTAGTTATCCTATTCATGCAAGGTTACAATGTATGGTTTAGTTCTTTCATCATCCAATGTTTTGGACATAATATGGAATTAGTTTCTGCTCTATTTACTTTCGATTATGTTCAGCTCTTGTTAATTAGTAATTGACTTATAATTGATATTTAACAATATCTTTTCAAATCTCAATTCATTATGGCTAGAGAATTTCTTAAATCACTATTAATTAGGAATAATAAAATATTCTTCCTAATTAGTTTATATTGACAAATCATTTATTGACTTAATTATCTTCGTATCATTCATGATATATCTAAATATTGTTGAACCTATTATGCTAAATAAAATAGTCATAAGTAATATCAAAATATAGTAATTCTTACAAGGGATATCTTAGTAATCTTAAGTATAAACACCAATTATGCAATCATCATAAGGAGCAAATTCATAGATACATAAGTACTATTCTATTTATGATCCTCTTAATCGCGCTAATTCACTGAACTTATTCTCTAATAAATACTTATGTGTTTGTTTAAGTATTTTCATACTTTAATTTATGAGATCAATGATTTCTTTATAATAAAAAAACATATCATTTGCTAATTTTACTATTATATCAATATTTCATCTTAGTAAAACTATAACTAAAAATAATTTAAAAATAATGCATAAAGTAAACT
>JAOSBO010000007.1:2978981-2990944 GCA_027563915.1 Erythroxylum rotundifolium
ACCAGCGACTCAACCTCAATCTATAAAGAGGGAATGAGCTGAGGGGGAAATGGGAGTCTAGTGACCAACTAAATGTAGGCACTCCCAAGGAGTATAAGTCACCAGGCTATTTAGCAACCGGTAAACATGGGCCAAGCAATGCCACGGGCAGAACACTCAGGTGATCGATCATGTTACCAGGGATGCGATTCACGAGATCGCCCAAGAATTGTATGGCCCCTGGTTCAATCAGATTGTTCAACCCGAATTTAGGAAACCTTATCCTGAATTCATAGACAGAGCAACCTTTCCCAGGGGTGTAAAAATCCTGGATTTCACGTTGTTTTCTGGAGAAGACGGACAATCTACCATCGAGCACATAGTGAGGTTCACCACTCAATGCTCAAAATTTTCTAGCTATGACAACTACTAGTATCTGCTATTGAAATTGCTCCCAAATTCGCTAACTGGAGTTGTTTTCTCTTGTTACATGTCACTGCCAAGAAACTCCGTGTTTGGTTGGGCAGATATGATAAGAGTCTTCTATGCCCAGTTTTACATAAGTGAGCCCGAAGTCAGTTGCGGATTTGTCCACACTCACTCAACGCACTATAGAGAGGGTGGATGACTTCATTGCTAAGTTCAAGAGGATGATAAGAACAAGTGCAGGATCAATATTCCGGAGACTGAATTTGTGAAGATGACGCAAAAAGGTTTGGACCTGGAGCTGAGGAAAAAGTTCCAAAGCATGGATTTTATAGACTTTTTCAAGTTGGCCATAAAGGTGACAGAATACGAAGAGCTGCTCAAAGAAGACAGTAAGCTGAAATAGCAGGCTATGATGACTTATTTCAAGGAAGTCCATAACGCTGAAGTGGAGGTTGCTATAGTTGTTGTATTTCAAGGAAGTCCAAAACAACGACAAGAAAGGGAACAAGTGTACTTTCGATGTAAGCAAGACATCGGAAATTTTCGATTATCTCATAAAAATTGACTTTATTTCTTTGCTGTAAGATCACATTTTGCCTACCAAGGAGGGGATGAAGGCCAAAGACTATTACAAATATCATAACGCATGGACTCATTGTACCAACATGTGCTAGGCCTTCAAGAACGTGATTCAGGATTGCATCAACAGAAAAATTCTCAAGTTTCGAGAAGAAGCAATGCTCATTGACAAGAATCCATTCTCGGTGGGGTCAGTGAACATAGCAAATATTGATATGAGAAGTTGACTCAACAAAAAAAGGAGGCAAAAGCATAGAATCAAGAGTGGAGGCCTAAAGGGTGGAACATGTGAAAAAGGAAAGACGGCCTCACCATTACTTCTAAAAGGCAAGAGAGAATCAGTGCACTAGAAAGGATCGGTAGCTGGGTCACCGGAAATAACAGGGAAGCTGGTGACTAGGTAGTCATCAACACTGGCGGTCACCCGAAATTTGTCAAGCCACCGGTGCCCAAGAAAACTAGAGAGTGGATTCGGGTGGAAAGCAGAAGGAAGGATGAAAAGGAAGTACTTATTGCTGCTCAGAAAAATGCTAGAACAAAGAAAAGAAGGTTGCAACGCAAGAAGTTGGCCAAGAGCCTATTTTGGGAAAAAGAAGAACTGAAAACGAAACTTCAAGTTCAAACTATGGCTCACTTGGTGGAGAAACAAAGGATGCTTGACAAAGAGAAAGAGTTAGTCAACGTGACCAAGCGGATGGTTGAAAACTGTGAAGGAGGATTTCAGAAGAATAAATTCAGAAGGAAGGCAACAGAGGATGGCGATGTCGAGAAACAAGAAGACGGTTACTTTAACATCGGTGATGTCCCTGTTTATTACCTAGGAGCCGCTTCAATGTTATTATCAGCTATTTTTCACCATGTCGATCCTGATGACGAGGCAAAAGACAGGCCGAGAGGTGAGGAAAAATTTTCGGGTGCAGAAGAAGAACAAAGTACAGTTGAGAAGTTTTCAGAGAAAACGCAGGACACCGAGGAGAGAAAAGCTCTGATGTTCGACAAGTCGTTGACAGTAAATCACACTAAACCACTATACATATAGGCTTGTGTCAATGGAAAGCCACTGAACAGAGTTTTGGTAGACAATGGAGCAGTTGTAAACGTGATTTCCTTGAAAGTACTATTAGGACTTGGGAAAAAAGAAGAGGACATCATTGCTACAGACCTAGTGGTGACTGCGGTGACCGGGGACATAGCAAAGACATTGGGAGTAGTTCCACTATAGTGGGGAGTAAGATATGTATGTCTGCTTTCTTCGTAATCAACACTAATGCGAGTTACAAGTTGCTTCTCGGCAGGGACTGGATTGACATAAACATATGTATGTCGTTCTCTCTTCACTAGTTCTTATTGTTCTGACATGGCGACAACGTGGAAATGGTTAAGGAAAACAATAATCTTTTTAGTGCTAAAGTCAATTTGGTGGACGCTTGCTATTACCATAGAGACATCACACTAATTACCTTTGAAGGATTAGACAAAGAAGGTAGGCCTACGCTGATGAAGTTCGCCAAAGACAAGCATTTGCTACTCCAAGCAATCGGTGCCAGTGAGAAGAATAAAAGCATCAGGCCTCTTAGACCGATGGAAGGAGACGATGGCCAGTCAGGCCAATAATAACAGAAGGCAATAACAAAGGGTAGCCAGTGACTGCAAAGGTCACCTAGGAAGCAATTTTGCAGCAAGCCAAGAAACAATTAGTGGTCAACCATGAAATCGAGATGTTCGGGACAGAGTTAGTTTATGAAGGAGAAATTGCAGAAATAGTAACATGAAATAAATCTGGAAGAGCTATAAGTCGCGCCACCCAAAATGGAAGATGAGAGACTCCAAGTGAAGGACCCTGTGGAAGAAATCAACTTGAATACTACCAAGGATCCAAAATAACATACGTTAGTGGCCTTGTTAGTAAAGAATTTACAAAGACTGTTTTACATGGGATTACAAGGATATGCTAGGGCTAAGTCGGAGTTTAGTGGAACACCGACTGCCCATCAAGCCTGAATTTTGTCCTTTTCAGCAACCACCCAAAAGGATATCTAAGGAAGTGGAGATGAAGGTAAAAGAAGAAATAGACAGGCTTTTCAAAGTAGGCTTTATTAGACCAGCTAAGTATACTGAATGGCTGGCAAATATAGTCCTTGTAGTCAAGAAAATCGGGAAAATAAGAGTATGTGTAGACTTCCGAGACTTAAATGTCGCCAAACCTAAGGACGTATATGTAATGCCGGTTAGTGACATGCTTATTGATGCAACTGCCAACCATGAAATATTAACATTTTGGGATTGTTTCGCTGGTTACAATCAGATCAAAATTGTCGAGGATGATATTCATAAGACAACATTTTGGTGTCCAGGGGCACTTGGTACATTCGAATGGGTTATAATGCCTTTTAGGATAAAAAACGCAGGAGTGACTTATCAAAGAGCCATGAACCTCATTTTCCACGATATTATTGTAAAAATTATTGAAGTCTACATCGATGACGTGGTTATCAAGTCTAAAAAACAGGGTGACCATGTAAAGCATCTCAGGTAGGGATTCGAGAGACTGAGGAGACACCAGCTCAAGCTCAATTTGCTAAAGTGTACATTCGGAGTCAGAGCTGGAAATTTTCTCAGATTCCTAGTCCATCAAAGGGGCGTGGAGGTCGATGAAAATAAGGTTAAAGTGATTACGCAAGCAGAGCCTCCTCAAAATAAAAAGGAGCTGCAAAGTTTTCTGGGTCAGATTAATTACCTAAGGAGATTTATCTCTAACTTGGCAGGCAAGAAAAAGGTCTTTTTGGAACTACTAAAAATAAAGAAAGAAGAGGAGTTTCTATGGGAAGACAGACACCAGCAAGCATTTGATAAGATAAAGGAATATTTGTATTCGCCACCAGTGCTCATTCCACCAAGGAAAGACCATCCCCTTCGTTTATACTTAGTAGCATCAGAAACCTCAATCGGATGTGTTTTAGCTCAGGACATCACTAAGGGTAACGAGCAGGCAATTTATTATTTGAGTAGGACCCTCAAACATATTGAAGTTAGATATTCTCTGATTGAAAAGGTATGTCTAGCCTTATATTTTGCGTGCACTAAATTAAGACATTACATGATGAGAAATTTGGTGTTTATGATGTCTAACACTGATGTAATCAAGTACATGTTGACAAGGCTGATTATCACTAGGAGAATAGGGAAATGGGCTATTGCTTTAGCCGAATTTACTCTCCAATTCCTATCTCAGAAATCTGTGAAAGGGCAAGCTATCGCAAATTTTCTGGCTGACCATCCGAGTGTAGAAGTCCCTGACATTGAGGAGCCTGACTTGAACGTGTTCTATTTAGAAAAAGCCCGTGGATTTTAAAGTTTGACGGATCTAGCACAACTGACGCCGCTGGGGCAGTAGTTATTATCATATCCCCAGCAGGTATTAAAACTACACTCTCTTTCAATCTCAACTTTCCATGCACTAACAATCAAAGTGAGTATGAAGCTCCAATAATTGGGTTGGAGATCCTTAAAGAATTTGGTGCCAAAGACTTATCCATATATGGGGATTCGCAGCTAGTCATTAGACAACTAAACGGTGAATATAAGTGCAGTAGTTTCTCTCTGGCACCGTATTTTGCTACTGTGGTTCAATTATTAGACGATTTTGAGTGTGTAGATTTATTCTACGTTCCATGAGAAGACAATTGGGAAGTAGATTCAATGGCTAGGGTGGCCTCGGGAGTGAAAATGTCCGATGAGCTGATGCATAAATTCGTCCTTATCTAGAAGAAAAATCATCCTACCATCGACGGTCGAGAGATGCCAGTGGATGTGTTCAATATTGATGTAGAGTGTGCTGGTGACTGGAGAAGGTCTATCAGGGAATACTTGGAAAATCCAAAAGGAAGGACACCCTATAGAATCAAGATGTAGGGACTGAATTATCTTCTAGTGGAAGGCACTCTGTACAGAAAAAGTGTTGATGGCCTCCTACTTAGATGTCCCAGCCTAGTGGAGTCAATGAAAGTTTTGAAACAAGTGTATGAAGGTGTGTGCAGCGCTCATCAATCCGGAGAGAAAATGCATTGGTTAATTCGTAGACATAGTTACTACTGGCCTCGTATATTCGATGACTGTTTCAGGTATGCTAAGGTTTTAAGCAATGTCAGAGACATAGGAAAATCCAGGGGCTACTAGCCGCATAATTGATAAGCATAATTAAGCCTTGGCCTTTTCGTGGGTGGGCCATCGACCTGATTAGAAAGATTTACCCTGCATCATCCAAAGGCTACTCTTTCATAATAGTGGCTATAGATTTTTTTCACCAAGTGGGTGGAGGCTCTACCGATGAAGAAAATCGAGCAGAAAGAAGTCATTCAATTTATCAAGGAAAATTTGATCCACAGGTTTGGGATTCCCGAGTCAATTACCACTAACCAAGGGACAATGTTCACTTGGGAATTAGTCAGGGAATTCGTAGAGGATTAGGGTATTAAATTACTAAGGTCAAGTCCTTATTATCCTCAGGCAAATGGACAAGCTGAGGCTTCAAATAAGGTCATAATCAACATTCTACAGAAGATGATGGAGGATAATCCTAGGGACTGGCACAACCTTCTCTTCGAGACTCTATGGGCATACAGGACATCAAAACAAAGCGCGACTGGGGTGAGCCCATTTTCATTGACTTTCGGACATGATGTTGTATTACCTATGGAGGAAGTGGTGCCCTCTTTAAGGGTTGCATGGAAAAATACTTTGATGCCAGAGGACTACTCACAAGCCATGATGATAGAGCTAGAGGAATTGGACCACGTGAGAATGGATGCCCTCAATAAGATGGCTCTACAGAAAAAGCAGGTGGCTAGAGCCTAGAACAAGAAAGTAAGATGAAAGAGTTTTGATGAAGGTGATATGGTCTGGAAGTTGGTACTGCCCATTGGAAGTAAAGACCCGAGTGTACGGAAAATGGTCAGCGAACTGGGAAGGGCCATTCAAAGTCCACAAGGTGTTACCTAAAAATGCCTACTGGTTATCAAGTCTATCCGGAGAAACTCACAGCAAGTACATCAATGGCAAATGCTTGAAGAAATATTATCCCACTATGTGGGAAAATATTCAAAAGGAGTAGAATTTAAATGCTCGCATCAATGGACGGCCACTGATAAAAATTTTGTGAAGTAGGCTGCCCAAATTTGTGTAAGAGCAATTGGCTCAGTGTTAAGTAAATGGAATAAAGCTTTGGCTTACCATTTAGTTATAGCAAAATCCGAACTTAACAGTACAAAGCTAAGTGTCCAAAAAAAATAAGCCGCTTAAAAGCAGGCTATACAAGCAATTCACAAATGGTCTATAGGAACGAATATTGGGTATGTCAGATCTCATCCCACTTAGCCAGGCAGTCATGGATTGTTCGCTCGGCTCCCCTCAAACTAGAAGAACAGGCCACAATAAAAGGATAAAGCTTTTTCAACTCCTCGCCACTTTCGGTGGCTTCTTGCTTTTTCACTTTTAAAGCTTCCTTTTTACCCACTAAGGAGACCCAACGTCCAGACATTTCTTGCTGAGCGGCAGCAACCTTCCCTTGAAGTTCTTCAATCTCCTCTTCCCAAGCCTTTATCTGGACAATTTGATTGTCGGCCTCCAGCTTAGATTGCTTGATATCTTCCGAGAGGGTCTCCACTGCTTTCTTTTGGAGGCCGTAGGAAGTGTTCAACGCCTGAAAATGCCCCATTTGGCGATTGGCATCTTCCCTCTAGCTGGAGCAAGCTGAAAGTTGGGCCCTCAGGCTACTAATCCTACCTTTCAAAGAGTTCAACACCACCTTCTCGATGGCCAAGAGATCCGAGGACAACAGGACCTCCATAGCCTGAAGAGACTCCTTTATGGTGACCTCATCCAAGGTGTCAAAGTCAGAGGAGAAGAAAGCCTTCACCTTCTCCTTAGCAGCAACCACCTCCTCTAGACAACCACAATAGGGACCGCGGAAGGGGGATCAAAAACACTTAAGTACATAGTAGCCAAGGGGTCCTCCCAAGAGAGCTCTTCCTCTAGTGTGGCATTAATGGAAGCCAGAGCCTGCAAAGAGTAAAGACATGTCAGTAGGGATGTTACTAGCATAAAGGAAGGAGTTTGGCAATATAAATCCATACCGTCTTCGAAGAGGAAGCCTAGTCATCGGCTGTTCTGGTGTCCATAATATTCTCAGTGACCACAGGTTTGGTATCCTATTGGTAACCAGCAACTTCCGAACCCCGGGTGGCCTCATAGAAGCTCAGGACTTCCTCCTCTTCACCTGCCTCCTCTGAACCTTCATCATTGGTGACCTCTAAGGTATCAGTGACTGCCATAAATTTTGGCTGACCAGCCAGTCTTCCAGATCAGCGGGAGCCAGCAGAAGCAGTTTTCTTTTTGTCCAGTGTCTTCTTAGCTTTGACACTAGAGGAGACTTTGGGTTGCTTAGGTATTTTCTCACCTGAGGGAGCTGCAAACCAAAGATAAAATTAGGAAGAAATAGAGAAAGGAAGAGATGGAGAGAAATGGCGATTACCTTGATCAGCCTTACGAACCTTGCTTTTGGCGGAGGCAGTAGACAATTTTCCTCTAGAAGCTAAGGGAGAGAGGATACCTGAAAGCGAAGGAGAGAGAGTTAAGCATCGGCATAAAGTCCTGGGTAAGTAAAAAGGAAGGTCAGAAAATTACCAGATATACCTTCAACAGGTGGGGAAAGAATCAAGCTTTGGGAAATATTCTGCCACCAGGAATCGAAGGAATTGGTCATCGAAGCCGGATCCCTTTCAACACAGATGATCAGCTGATTCCAGTGTCCGATAGCTTCTCCTGTTGCCTATCAATAAACTCTTTAATTTGGGCCTCTGATAAAGAGACCCTATTACCATCCAGCTTGGAGAGATGCTGGATAGCATCCAGATAGCCCTGCGTCAAACCAAACTGTCGACATCACAGTTGCGACATATAGATTTTGCAGTAGACTCCCAGTTGCTTGCCACCGCCCTTCAGCATAGCAGAGGTCCCAATCAAAAGATGCTGAGTCTCACAAACCAGACGCCAATCCTTTTCATGCTCCTCGGGCATACCAGACACATACTGCTATAAAGGCACCGGGAGGACATCCCATTCCTCACCGTGTTTAAAAAGAAACATAGGAGGGGCACCCTGTCCCCTCAAGTTTAGAAAATACCTCACTACCTCTTCCTGAGGTAAAGGGCAGGGGCAATAGGAAGCTGCAATCCCAGGGGCAACTTCGTTTCTCCAAATAGCAGCCGAAGAGCACAGAGCTGGGAAGTACAGAAGGAGCCACAGCTGGAGAAGCCAAGTAGACGGAGGAAGCTCCATGAATGGCTCTGAGGTAACAGCCACGTGTCCCCGATAACAGTGACCAAGGAAAATGCTGGCTAAGGAGACCTGTTGACCTTGGTGGAGTATGAGGGTCAAGTTCTTGGTCTCCTTGATAAGTCTCCCAGCTGGAGAATAAGCAATGTACTTAGCGACCAAGTACCACATCAAAGCCAAGTTTTGACCTGGCAGGTCCAAGTCTTTAACTTGTCTCATCACCTACAAGAGAGAAAAATGAGTAATTAGAAATGTTGAAAAGCAGAGGGGAAGCAGGCAGTAACCAAGTTAGGAGACACTCACCCCACTGAAGGAAGAAGCGGCGGGCAGAGAAACAAGTGCATCCTCCAAAGAGCTATCTTCCTTCGGGATAACAGCAGAAGCAGACTCCTCTCCTCGCAAAGGTAGGCCGGTGATCGTCACTACATCCCTGAAAGTCACCGACATCGGACCATGGGGAAAGAGGAAAAAATTCTAGCCATAACTCCAGAAATGTAGGGCTCCCATAACTAGGTCCCTGTCGAAATATTGCTGGTGTAGGGACAACTTAATGAGGTTAGCAACACCAGCCTGCTCCCAGCGACTCTCAAAGTATGACCGTAAGGTGGCCACCCAAGCTCCATACTCCAATGTATTAAGAATCTACGTCCTCTATTTACCAGGCGCAACGAATGAATGATGATGGAGAAGAAGGGTTTCCCCCTTGAGTAAAGGAAAAGACATGCCCGGAGGAGTTGGAGAGGACGGAGAAACAGTTAGGCACTGCTGAGAGTCACCCTAAACAATTAAAGATGTTTATAACAAAGGAAATTTCGAAGGGCAAAGAAACATAAAAAGAAAGGTCTATACCTAATAGATGACCAAGTCCATAGATGCAGGGAGAGATAGAGGGATTTCTAAGCCTACAATACAGAGATGGATGGTCAGTTTCTGAAGAACTTTTGGCAGAGTTTCCCCCGTAATTGGGAGTTCCGAAAATTACCTGCAAGCAAACACACCCCAATACTCACTACACCAACCAAGCAACAATTCCCAAACTTCAAATTTCAGAGACACCTGAAACCTTGGAGGTCACTAGGAACTCTCAAGGTCACCAGAAACCGCAATAGTCACCAGAAAGTACAATGGTCACCCAAAATCGAAATGATGGAGTTCGAGAAGATTCGTACCTGACATCCTGTTGAGTGAGTTGTCGAGCTTTCGACGGTAGAAAGAAGAAAAGTGATGGTGTTTCTGGAGAAGGACACGGTTTGTTAGACTTAGCAAAAGTCATAGAAACAAAGAAGAGGAAAAGGAAGCGCGGGCTTACCGATGGTCATTGACAGCGACGGAACCCTTTCAGATGACTTGGCTTCAACGATGTTAAAAAGCAAAACGCTAAAAGATTGTGCGATGGTTGTGATGGCAGTAGAGCAATAGGTGCGTGAGTCGAAGAGGAGAAGAAGCTTTGGGGGGAAGTTTTTGAAAACCGTTTCTTCGTGTGCTTAGTGAAGAACAAGGAGTCGCCCTTAAATATTGACGGCATTAGAGTCTTTTGAAAGCTGAAGAGTTTGCGTTTTAAAAGAGAGCATCGAATGGGTTCTACCTCGGGTTTGCTGTTTGGCGCGGTATTCTTCAGAGAGCCTTTTAAATTTTCGATGTCCATGTCCATCCAATGACTTATGTCCGGATGGCCATCATAGGGATCTATTTGAGTTATTACCAATCATAGGTGGAGGACCTTTAGTTATAACCTTATGAGGAATTGAAGCAGACAAAGTATCCAAATGATATAACCAGACATTTAAAGACCACCATAGGGCTTATACTTCTAAGCTCAATGGTGTAGGGGGCAAATGTTTACACCTAAAAATGGATTCGGCCCATTTTTAGTGTTTTAGGCCAAAAACCCGAAGTCCAAAGAAAGTCAATGGTTCGAAGTCCAGCCACTAGCCTTGGCCCATCAGATTTCAGTGTCCAGCAGAGAAGGACGTAGTAGAGTTGGAGTTGAATTGGGAGTCTAGGAGTCCAAGATAAAGAGGAGATAAAGTGATAAAGATGATGGACACCAGCCCAAACTCTATCTCTATCCGATAAGATAAAAGTTTTATCTAAACTTTATCTTTATCTAGTGAGATAGAATTCTATCAGGATTACAAGTTTGAATTGGAGTGGGATACTTAACATCTTTGGCTATAAATAGGAGTTTTGAAGAAAAAAAAGGATGGAACCTCTGATATATCAAAAAGCCTAACATCCCAGCAAATCTTTGATCCTTTTAGCTTATTTTCTTTTTCGACAATCCTTTATTTTCCTTAGCCTAGTCTTTTCTTTTCAATTGTTCTCAGCAAACTTTCAATTTCTTAGTCATTGCGTTTTGCCGATTTGTTTACCAATAAAGCAAAGTTCTTTCTGTTAGATTTTTGTTCCTTTCTAGCAATACACAGTCGTTTTTTATTCCAGTTTAGATTACGAGGTGCAATCTTTTTCCTTATTTCTTTAGTTTGGAAATACTTTAAATTCCTGGCACGCTCACAAACCGAACAAAGGGTTACGTGTTATCTTTTAGTCAAAATAAAGGCCAAACAGAAACTTTTTTGTTTAATTTTTCAAAAATTAAAATCACTTAAAATTTTTAGAATATAATTAATACATAAAACATAATAAAAGATGAATCGTAATTTATACTTTATTGTGAAATTTGATATTTTTCTTATAGTTATCCTAAAATTGTTTTTAAAATTGACTCAACTTAATCATCATAATCACACAAGTATATAGCCTCAAATGATATGAGTAAGAAGTATTGGCTTTTTTAGAGCTTAGGCCTATTTATAATAAAATTTTAGCAATTTAATCTAAATTAAAGTTTAATTTCATTTAAGCTTTAATTAAAATACAATCAATTTTAATTAGATACCAATTGGGCACAGATAATATTTTAAATTAAAATTAATTCTACTTAAATACCAATTGGGGACAAATAAGATTCAATAGCTCATATTGGTCCTTATTTGGTAAACATTTCCTAATTAAACTTAAAGTTTTCCAAACTTTACATTCAAGTCTAACTTGATTTAAAAACTTTATCTTTTCAACTAATTATTGTTATCTGACCTATTAAGTTCATAAATATGTTGGCAACTATAAATTATAACCTTAAATCATAATTAAGATTAGATAAATTAAGCTTATTTAATTTTTCTTTAATTAAATAATTTATATTCATAGATCAAGATTAACGTCTAACATCGCATCATAACTATCCAAATATTTAGGAATGCCAGAGTGATTTAACTAACTTATTTGTACATATTTTTTATAATTCAGTCATTTTATCATATAATATTTCAATACTTTATTTGAGTTCAATCTTATTAGTTCTTCACTATTAGGAATTAAATCAATTAATGACATTTGTAAACTATTTATAAAGTTTCATTCCACCTTGACTAAAGATTTCTCAAATCAATACTAATCGAAAATAACAAAACATTCTTCTTAATCACTTTAATGTGATGAATCCTATATGATCACTCAAGTACCTCTATATAATTCTGTTATATCCTATGACCATAAACTAGACAAAAAACTAAGGCGCTTATTGGGAGGCAACCCAATCATTGTGGTTTGATTTTATTTTGATTTTGATTTTGATTTTGTTT
>JAOSBO010000007.1:2991044-3007469 GCA_027563915.1 Erythroxylum rotundifolium
TGGTGGAAAATGAGGAGGAGGAGATAACCACAAAGTACAAACTAAGACACAAGAGTGAATAGTGTAACAGTGAATATCTTTAGGCAAGACGATAGACATATCTAGCTAAATCTGAAACAGCACGCAAAGTTAACAGCAACGAGAGGAGAAGTTCCAACAGGAACGTCACTTTCTTGGAAAATTGAATAGGATCTAATTCTGGTAAGATAAACACGAAACTTTTTTAGCCTCAAACGATGTAGATAAGAAGCACTATCTTATTTAGAGTTTAGGTCTATTATAAATAGATTTTTAGCAATTTGATTGAAGTTAAAGTTTAATTTCATTTAAGATTTAATTAAAATACAATTAATTTTGATTAAATACCAGTTGGGCACAAATGATATTTTAAAATACAATTAATTTTAGTTAAATACCAATTGGGGACAAACAAGATTCAATATCTCATATTGGTCCTTATTTGGTAAATATTTCCTAATTAAACTTAAAGTTTGTCAAATTTTATAATCAAATCTAACTTGATTAAAACACTTTTTATCTTTTCAACTAATTATTTTTATGTGACCTATTAAGTTCATAAATAATGTTGGCAATTATAAACTATAACCTTATATATATTTAGGATTAGATAAATTAATCTTATTTAGTTTATCTTTAATTAAATAATTTATATTCATAGATCAAAATTAACGTCTAACAATGAATTATAACCATCCAAATATTTAGAAATACCAAGGTGGTTTGACTAACTTATTTGAACATAATTTTTTTGTATAATTCAGTCATTTTATCATACTATATTTCAATTAGATATAGAGTATATAATTAACGTCTAATTTATTTGAGTCCAATCTTAATAATTCTCCACTGTTAGTAATTAAATCAATTAATGGCATTGGTAAACTATTTATAAAGTTTAATTCTACCTTGACCAAAGATTTCTCGAATCAATACTAATCGAAATAACAAAACATTCTTCCTAATCACTTTAATGTGATGAATCTTATATGATCACTCAGTTACCTCTATATAATTCGTGTTATATCCAATGACTATCAACTAAACTACCATTGACTAGAATATGTCATGAGTAGTATCAAAACATAACAATCTTTATACATGATATTTTAGTGATCTCAAGTTAAATGATCACTTATACAATCATCATATAGAGAATTTTCGTAGATATACAAGTAATATTCTAAATGAAATTCTAATATGTGGTCAATTTAGTAAATTTGTTATTGAACAAACACTCATATGCTTGTTTAAGTATAGAGATACTTTAGTCTTTTAGATATATTACTTTCTTCATAAAGAAGAAACATAATGTGTACCAGTCTTTTTACCCTTTGTTAATGTTAACTCTCAATATAATAATGAATATGAATAATTTAAAATAATACATAAACACAACATAAATCTCATAATTATTATATCATCATAATTTCATTTGTAATGTATATTTACCCTGGGACTTGATCATATACATATATGTATAAGATAAAATGTCTTTAAATAATACTATCACTAAACTACAATTAATCGATTGACTATAACACATTAACCAACACTTTTTGCATAATTACACATGTAAAATGTGTATTCCCATCTAATGGAACAAGAAATCTTCTTAAATATTTTTGGAAACGTAATAGAGGTAAAGGTGAAGGTCAAGTAATAGGAGTAAAATGGAGAACAAACCATTGGTAACTGGTGTGGTAATAAGAGAAAGTCGACTAATAAAAAAAATAAAACATACAAAAAATAGTTTAGAGAGAGAATAATAATAGGTAGGCTCAAAGAAGGTGATAATCGTTGGTGTTTGTAAAATTCTTCTTAAAGATAATAATTATCCTTTTTTTTAAAGGCCAAGTATTTTATTTAGAAATTAAAATAATCTTTTTTGTGTTTTTTAATTGTAATAGAAAGTTTAAAAATGTTTTCGTTTTGTGTGTTGCTTTTATTGTAATGAAAAGTCTAAGGATCTTTTAGTTTTTGTATGTAACTTTTATTATAATGATCTAGATTATATTATAAATATAGTTTTGCATAAGAAGAAACATAAGGGAATATAGAAACAAAGTGTTTTATTTTATGAAGCTCATTTTCTTTATATCATAGAAGAAAATTTCTTCTCATCTTTTTTTCTCTTTATTTTACTAGCCAATTTCATTTTTCTACATTTTATTTTGTAGTGGTATAGAGTGTTACTTCTTAGAGGTTGTAAGGTAATTTGAGTTTCAGTTTGGGAGTAATTTGGATGTAAGCATATGAGATTAAGATTTAAACACTTTGAGAATAAGTGGTTATGGCCTCAAGTGATGTTTGTTTATTTTCTCCTCCATCATTTAAAAGAGACAATTATATAGTTTGGGTATTAAAAATGATGGCCTATTTAAAAGTAATGACTTTGTACGAATCAATTAAATCTAACATTGATCCTCCACCTTCTCAGACCAATTACATGATGGTTTAAAAAAAGAAGCATGAAAAGGATAAAACTCAAAAGTCTAAAGCTTTCACTTGTATATATGCTACCTTAACTGATATAATGTTCTTTAGGATTACGATACGTGAGACAATAAAGCAAGCTTCAGATAAGTTAAATAAAGACCTTGGAGTGATGGAGTTAATACACTGAGTTTGAACGTGAGTTACTTATGGCTTTAAAACATGAGTTTGAGATGTTTAAAATGAAAAAAAAAGGAGTTATTTAAAGACTATACAACAAAGATTATAAAGTTGATTAACAAGATGATACTCTCTGGTGAGGATCTTACTCATCATAAATTTGTTGAGAAGATTATGATTAGTGTTCATGATGACTTTAAGGTAAAAATTACAGAAATTGAAGAGTTCTGTAATTTAGAAACTCTCTTAATTGTTGAACTTGTCAACTAGTCACAAGCATATGAACAAAGGGCCTATATCATATTGATGAATTAGTTAAAAATGTATTTCAAACCAAGTAAAAGGTTAAGAAGCAATTTTTAAAGATATGAAGACATAAAAATAAGGGCAATGCAGTTAAAATCTTTAAAGAACTTGTCAAACAAGCCAAATTTCCTCCTAATGGCATTCATAAGAAGCCAAATCATGATGAGAAGGATTGTTGGTTTAAAAATAAACCTATATACCATTATATATTTTGTAACAAAGTGGGACAGACAAAAATATATTATAAAGCCAAGAAAACTTAGTATTCTCATCAATTTTATCTACCAAAACAACCTCCTCAATAAGCTAATTATGTAGGGGCTTGTAAAAAGGGATTTTCATTTGTTTATGGAAACTCAAAAATCAAATGTTACAGAAAATATTTCCTAGTTTATTAATAGCATATGTACTAGTCATATGGTAAAACATTCTACGATGTTCATCTCATTTAATGAAACAATCGAGAAAAAAATTTCTTAGGAAATGGAATCATTGCTTAAGCTAAAGATAATGGTCAATAGTCATCAATACTAAGAGATATAAAGCAAATCTTTTATATTCTCTTTTGGCCAAGTTTGTCTCATAATTTTCTTAGTATGGCTCAAACGATGTGTAAGAATTACTCTCTTTATTTTATTGGTAGAGAATGCAAAATATATAATCCTTATGGTGTTGAAATTGCAAAAGTTCAAATGTAACATTTTGCTTAAATCTTATTTCAATTAAAAAATGCTCTTGGTGTTAAAACTAACGAAAGTTTTAAATGGCATATAATATTTGACCACTTCAAATTAAAATCACTACTGACCTTGTTAGAGACATGCCTAAAATTTTTTGTATTTGATAAAGCTTTTGGAAGTTGTCAAGAAGGAAAACTACACATACAACCATTTCTTGTTTATAGAGTGATTAGAGATAAAGAAAAGCTATAGCTAATTTACATTGATGTTAGTGGGTCAATGAGGATAACTTCTTCGAGTGAAAAATAAATATTTCATATTATTTATAGATGATTTCATACTATTAACTTGGATTGAATTTATTATCAACAAAATTCAAGTATTTTCTGTATAAAAATTTTAAATTTTTGGTTAAAAACTTAAGTGGTTTTAGAATCAAGGCTCTTAGTTCAGCAAAAGACAAGGAGGACACCTAAATTCAATTTAATCAAATGTATGAATATTATGAAATTAAGAATCCATTATCATTTGTTCATTCTCCATGACATAATGGGGTCTTAGAGAGGAGGAATATGATAGTCCAAGATATGGTAAGATGTATTTTGTTTGAGAAAATTTTGTTAAAGAAATTTTGGGTAGAGGCAATCTACAACTAATATTATTTGCTTAACATGTTACCTATGAAAGTAGTTAATGTTATAACACCTGTGGAAGCTTAGTTAGGCATTAATTCTTCTACCAGACATTTAAAGATTTTTGGTTCTATTTGTCACTCTCATCTTTATTTTGCAAATGAAACTAAGCTTGATGATAAAGCTTTAGTTGGAATCCTTATTAGTTATGCCTTTAAGTAAAAATGATATAGAATTTATGAAATGAAATCCAAGAAAGTTTTTTCTAGAAGGCATGTAATTATGGTTGAATGTAATAATTGGGATTTTGAAAGACAATAAGTTTCTTAGAACAAATTTGATTCCTTATTAGATTCAAACTCTATGGTACCATTAACTAGTTTTTAGGGATATTTTAACAAGGCTATATCTAAAAATTCACTTCCTAGTATTGATTGAAACCACATATAAAATAGTTTACAAACTCAAGTTTAGGTGTATGAGAGGTGCAATTTTGCTATTATTGAACCTAGTATTTTTCAATATGTTGCCAAGTTAATTGAATGGATAACAATATTGAAAGAAGATGTGAAGATGATAAAGAAGAATGAAATTTGGGATTTGGTTGAGAAAATAAAAGACAAGAAAGCTATTATTGTCAAGTGAGGGTTTAAAACCAAATTTAATCTTGATAATTCTATACATAAGTTTAAATTAAGATTAATAGTAAAAGACTGTACGTAACAGTTTAGAGATAATTTTGGGAATACATTTTCCCTGATTGTAGGACATGATACCATTATACTAATTATTGGTCTAACTGTAAATGTAGGATGGAAAATTTATCATTTGGCTATAAAATCTACTTTCTTGAATGGGAAGCTAGAGGAAGAGATTTATAATGAACAACCTAAGGGGTTAAAGTTAAAGAGTGTAAAATAAATTTCTGCAAATTTAACAAAGCCCTCTACAGTTTAAAGATAGAGTCAAAAACTTAGTATAACAAGATAGACTCATATGTGATCTATCGTATTTAAGAGGAATAGTGGTGAGGCTACACTTTATGTCAAAAATTGCACAGAGGGGAAACAACTCATCATTTCACTTTACGTTAATGATTATTTCATACTGTTAATTATATTAAGTTATTAAATAATTTCAAGTCTAAATGATATAGGAATTTGAAATTGCATATTTGGTAACTTTTTATTAATTGCTTAGGATAGAAATTGGTGCGAAGTATATCAATGAATAAAATGAAACATGAAAAACAATACTAAAGAAATCGTAAATGCTACATGTAACTGTACCTATTATGTTATATAGTATAGCCTAAGTGAGTCGAGTGTTGAAATTATATTAACTCTAACTATCTATATTACCTATCCTTCTGCTATCTAATCTAACAAAATGAGTGATTAATTTGAAAAGAAATAAACAAATAATTCTAGTCGCTGAATTAAAGAAATGACCAAGATTATAATAATGGATAAATAAAATAGATCCCAGTAAGATATTATTTAGAACTTTTCTAAGCTTTGACCTTACTCTAATTTAATGATTAATAGTAGTTCTTTGGGCTGTTAAAAATTCTTAAGTTATAACTACATTATCTTTTAACAATAGAGTCCTTATTCCTAAATTAATTTGACCAAAGTCTCTTTTTAATCAAAACATTCTAAGAATACATTAATTCAATTTATGAACTCTTGTGATAAGTTTTCCGTTAACTTAGAAAGATCATGTAGTACTTTCTCGGGCAACCTATTTAACCCTCATTATTCATGTTATGATTTAAACATACAAACCATCTCTCAATCTCAATATATAAGTTTGATTATTAAATATTCAACTTTTATTCCTTTTATTCAAAATCATAAACAAATCAGAAGAGAACTAGAAATTTCATTAAATCAAAGCATTAGTTCAAAAAATCAAATCCTAGAATCCACCTAACCATGGATCTATATTCCAATTAGTTCAAAATAAGACAAGAAAAAAATTACACAAAAAAGAAAGAACAAAAAAAAACATCATCATCATGATTATTGAATCTTTAAGTTCTTGTTAAGATTTCTTGTTCTTTTCTTAAGATTGTCTCTATATGCTTAAAATTTTCTCCTAATGAATTATTTTTTCTTTTAACGATAATATGTCAAGTAGTTTTCTAGTGTTTTCAACCTTCTCTCTTTTAAGCCTTGTAAAACCCTAATTTTCTCTACCAAACACGACCCTAATACAGTATCGTATTGGGCTCTATATTACTTCATCTCTAATTCTAGAATTTTTATATAACTAATCTATGTTGGTGGTTAACACTAGGATATGTCACAAGCTTTAAAGAAACACCTCCTTTTATATGGCCTAGATATGATGACATATTAATGTTATGTTCTCTAGGTAAATTGTAGGAGATCCTAAAAAAATTAATAAATCAAACATGCAAAATTAGATTCTCCACCACTTATTCAATTATAGAGGTCATAAAATTATTAGGCAACTAGCTATATGTATCAATTTATAAACTAACGTAATTTATTACACAATTCTTCAAACTTCATCTTAACTAACAACACTTAACTTTATGTATAAAATATGAGAGAAAATTTTTATCTTTTTAACATGTTCATACACCACATTAAAATAAAGTGGAACATCAAATTCAAGCAACACATTAGAGCATTTAAAAACTTGTTTCAAAAGTCACCTAACCTTTTTATGCTAGAGTAAACACTTTATCATGAATATTCTTAGTTACTCAACTAGGTCATTGTCTCAAATGGCTACTAGCACCACTCTTCATCTTCAACCTTTTGATTAATATGATGCTAACAAAGTGAAATTATTTAATGCTCAATTATTCATACTTATCTTTTTATATAGTATAATAAAAGTATTAAAAAAGTCACATTTACTCGATACATGTACAATTTATATAAAAATATCATGATGTAAATCAAATATTCATTTTCTAAATTCTTACAGCATGTGTGAAAGCATACTGTCAAGGTAACTTGTGGTACCAGGCTACAAATATGGAGGAAATGGTAAGGAGGGCACTAAGCTAGAAAGTTAGAAATAATAGTGACTATATAATGTTCAAATTGAGTATGAGCTGCTTCATTTACGAACTATGGAAGGAAAGAAACCTTGGAACATTTCACAAAAAAAAAAAGAAATATAGGAACCTAATGGGTATATATATCATAGCATAAGGGAACTAATAAAGATTAAAAAAAATTACACCAAAGTTGTTACCACACAATCATATTTGAATAGGCTTTTAATTAACTCATGAAAAAGAAAAAAATTCAATATAAAGCAATAACTTAGATATAAGAGAACTACATGTTGCAGGTGCTAGCAATGAAAAGGACCAATAGGGACCTCAAAGCTAAAAAATTTGAAGGCACTTTACCTATTTATGGCTTCAATACACAAGAATCAGATAATTCATCAAGGATTTGCTATAAAACATAACATTATAGGAATGCGTACAATGAAAAAGAAAAGGAAACTTACCTGGATAAGTAAGATTTAAAATGAAAAAAGGATAAAGAAAAGAGATGGTAAAGCTTATGATATGGTTTGTTCCAAATCATTCTAAAATCATCTAAAGGTTAAAAGTATATGTTGATAGAGAGGAAAATAGGAAGAAAAGATACATAATTAGTTTGGGGCTTGAGCGGCTAAAAACCAACAACACACCTTTTTGTAAGAAATACATGTGTAACTAAAGCAACAGGCCCATTTTGTATTTAGTTTGTATACCATAGCTTTTTGAGACTTGAATATGAATATGTATTGAGACAATATTAAGTTAGTTTTTACTTTACATGAAAATATAACAATTTTATTTTCACAAAAGGATAACAAACTACTAAAATGATAAAGATGAATGAAAGATAACAAACACGTGATTTTAACGTAGAAAACCCTCTAATGTTGAGGTAAAAAAATTCACAAGACAAACTAACAACAAAATTTATAAACGATAAATCTTTCAAGCTCTAACTCAATAATGCCTTATATATATATATATATATAAGAAGAGTTTTAAAGTGTAAACATCATTCGTCAACTATAGCAATACTACTTCCAACTAATCCTAGATATCAAATTTTAATAAAACTATAGTTGATGAATGATATTTACACTTTAAAACTCTTCTTTTATTAAGTGTCTCTGTCTCATGCAACTTTAATCTCTCAAACTTATCTTTAAATCTCAAAAGGATAAAATTTTATACCTCACGCAATCACCTACACAATTACTTATAGTGAGTATGTTTGACCTTTAAGCTTCAAAGCTCGACATCGTGGAGATATATAGTTACACTAAGTTATATGGTTAGAAGCTTTAAAACTCATCATCGTGGAGATACACAGATAAACTGAATTAAATGGTCAACAAATCTGACTTTACATTGGTGTGTCTGATTTTAAAGCATCACCTTCAACTTACACATAGTTAGAAAAGCTTACACAATTATGCACATAGTCTTGTCCACCATTGAAACATATATGTGCCTCTCAAACAGAAGTATGCCCTCTAGAAATAATTTTCAATCATTAGTTTCTGCTTCAAATTGGCCCAAACTTCATTCCTTTTGATCTACAAAGATAGTTAACACTTTTGGAGCCTAAATTTAATGGTTTTCATATGCTAAGATCCATAAAATAGGGTTAGACCCATAATAATATCCTCCTCTAACCCATTTTAAAGGAGATATCAATCGCTTTATTGATCATTTGAACATCATCCCAATGAACTATCTATAAAGCTCAAACTTACTTCTAGGAACCACCTTCGTTAAAATATCAACATCATTCTTATTTGTGTTCTTCTTCGAAGAACACTTCTGCTCTTTTATTGACTTAAGCCAAAAGTCTTTGTCTTCAAGTGACTACACTTTTTGGAAATTCTATGGCTCCCTTTAGTAGTGACTAAGAGATATTTTGAACTATGGTATCTTATCAAAGGCTTCTTCCCTCAAGTTGACCTTTGAATTTGGACACCTCATAACACTTGAGCAGGTTACTTCTTCTACTCATGATGCTTATGGACCTTTTCTACATCATCCACAAGATATGTCTCATGTGACTCATTACCATTGGATGTCCCTTGATCATTATCATACTATAGTTTCTCATATTTGCCTTATTCACTCGTAGGTTGATCAATAAAAGTAGGAATAGGAGTAGAATTTATAGTACTGAATAACAAACTGTTAGAAGTAGTATTGTCTTTTTTTATATGACTTGCATACATCTTATGCTCATAAAAGACTACATCCTTACTTATAATGAACTTCTATTTTTTGAGTGGTAGCATCAATAGCCAAACTCCTCGTCACCATATATAATGAAAACATAACGATTAGTCTTCAAATTTAGTTTTCAGTATGTACTCCTTAACAAGTGCTTAAAAGCCTTATATCCTAACACCATTAGATAGGTATAAGTTGTATCCTTCCTTTTTTATAGAAGGAGTTTTATTTCTCATGTATACAACAAGTTGGACTACCTCACCCCAAAAGGACTTCGATAGCCTTGACATTTAAATTATACACCGAATCTTCTTAATAATTGTTCTGTTCGCCCTCTTCGATAACACCATTGTACTATAGGATACCAAGTTCTATATTCTTATGTCTTATGTCATGTCTTGTATAATATTCTTCAATTTTTTTGGAGATATGGTCTCCATTATTGTTGGTTTATATACATTTAAGCTTTCTCTTCATTTCTATTTCCACCGTGGCATGAAATTTCTGAAAGGTCTTATCCACCTACCTTTTTATTTTCATTATGAAGACCTTAGTATTTTGCATAGCATCATCGATAAATATAACAAAATATTTTTTATCTCCCAAGGTCTCTTTCTCTATGGGACCATACATGTCAGAGTGCACCACTCTGACACTAACTCTAACTTATTCTTCCTATATTGCTTTTTAACCACGTAATGATCACATGAGTTGAGAGAAACAATATTCTTTATAAGGATAAGTGATTTCCTAGTTACTAAGTTGATCCTTTCCTGACTAATTTGTCCCAATATCCAATTCCATAGATCTAGAGAAGTATTATCCTCAATAACATGTATACCTTCGAGTGTATCTTGTATAGAGAGCAACATAATCCAATATGAGCAACTATCAATGCTCTTTTAGATAGTTTCCACTTTTCATCTCTAAAAGTATGTCGATATCCCTCTTGGTCAAGCACATTAATAGACTACAAATAGAAGCACAAGTTTGAAATATGTTGTACACCTCTTAAGGTCAACAAGAACCCAATATCAGTTTGGACTTGAATGTTACTTGTACTGATGACGTTAGTGAAACTTTGATTGCCTATCTTTACACTTATAAAATCACCACTTCTACAGTTAATGAAGTACTTCATATTTAAAATATAATGGCAGGATGCTCCTGTATTGACAAACCACTTGAAATCTAAGTAACTATTATGGAGACACTCACTGGTCACATGAATAAATGACACTTCATCATCTATGCTTAATGTCATTAATACAATGTTGTTATCATCTCTATCATTCTAGTTATCTTGCTTCTTCTGGTCTTTTTTCCTCTTATAGCAGAACTTCTTTATAGACTAGGTATGGTGCAGTAGAGATAGATTATGGTCTTCTTTCCATCTTTTAGTTTGGACTTGATCTTCGACTTGCCTTGTCCTTTAGGACTTTACTCTTACTTCTTCCTTTGTTCTATCAAAAGAGCCTATACATTTTTTATGCCAATTTCCTTCCTCCTAGTCTCTTCATTGAATATGTCATATTTGATCACATCCAAAGATAGCACACCGTTAGGAGTGGAGTTACCAATAATCATAACAAAGTTTCCTAACCATCCGACAAGGATCTTAACAGGAAAAAAGCTTATAATTCATCATCGAGAATGATCTTCATCATAGTGAACATGTTGATGATGTTCTAAAAATTGTTGAGCTATTCCAACACTGATTTTCCAGCCTTTAACTTAAGATTTACAAGCCTTTTAATCAAGGAGGCTTCGTTATGAGCGATTTTCCTCTCATAGAGACCTTCCAATTTCTTTTATAATTCAAAAGGATCCATCTTTTACGATAAGTGGTTAAACATATTGATATCAATACACTATATAATATTCCCAGGGTCTTTTGCTTCATCTTCTCCCACTATTTATTTGTCATCTTCTCCAATTTAAACAAGACATTCTTTTTTACACTTTTTTTAACATTGATTGGATAATAAAGATACTTGCGATAGAGATCTTTTATTGATTTGTTAGTATATGATATATGCTTATAAAGATTTATGAATTTTATCACAAGCATATGGTGTAGCTATAACTAGCACTGGCAAGTACAGGTTGACCTATGAGGATTGTAAGTATTAGTAATTCTCGGTTGATTAAATGAAATCTCTTTCTCATTAAAACCCCTAAGTTTGCATTATCAATTTGTGAATTTCACTATCAGATTTGACCATAATCTAAAGGATTTATGTTGACATCTCTCAAGGTTTGCATACAACTCCTTCCAATTATGGTAAATCTATTCTCACAAAAGGATTTCTCAATCTATTCTTATGAAATCAAATCATGGAATAATATCCTGAATATATTAGTTTAAGAATATAACGCATAATTGAATCTCAATAAATCAATTAATAAAATTGCACTAAATTAAAGATAAAATCATATTGTTATCATAACTTAGGTTTCATCACACCTAGGCACTATAAAACTTAGTTCCTATCCATAAAAAACAAAATCAATAACAAATATTTAGAAGAGTAACTATAAAACAAAGAAATAATTATTCTAAATTTTCTTTTTTCTTTTAATGGATCTTCTTGCAATTTGGATTGAATGAAGCTCTCTATCGGATCTTGTGACATTATCTTCGTGTTTTCCTTATCCCTTACTCACATCTCTCTATGTTTCTTACTACTCAAAATTACTTAAAAGCTCACCTCCTTCTTATTTGGCTCCGATCATGTCCTTTTATAGTAAAAACTAAGGTTGTTGAGATTTATACTGTCAACATATCCAGATGTATAGATGACTATTTATCTCCAAAAATAGCTAAATTTGTGATTTTAAACAGGCACAAAGACTTACATAGGCAACATACACGGTTGTGTATATCCACATATATGGGTGTGTAACTTCACATGACCAAAAAATATACTTTTTAAAATCTTTACACATTTACAAAAACTTACATAGCCACTGTATATAGTAGTGTAAGTCCTCATTTGCCTTAAATCTTTGTTCCATGTCATGATTTCATTCGGATTCTTCTCCTTTTGATTTATAAAGACAATTATCACTTATAAACACATTTGAAATGAATTAAGTACCAAAACACTATAAAAATATTAAATAAAAAGTAAAACATAATAAATATGGGTATATAAATATAATACATAATCATTTATCAATCTTTCGTTATAAGTCTCCATATCAAGTAGTTGACCAACATCAACTTCATCACAGAGCTATTATCACTCTCCATAACTAAGTCTCTAATACCACTTGTTGGGGCTCTAAGCAATAAAGCTCATAAAGTCTTCAAGTTCAATCATCCAATATCAAACTACTCAAACAATAAAGACAATAGAAATACAATGAAAATAAGATTTTAACGTGAAAAATCCTCCAGTGTAAAGGTAAACAAACCATGAGACAAACCGATAATAAAATATACTAAATGAAATAATAAGATACAAATGATAAATATTTCAAGCTCTAACTTAAAAATACCTCACAAGATAGCTATAGATAGTTTTTCTGGCTCTCTCTCTTGAGTTCTCTAAAACAAATTCTAGGGCTGAGTAAAAATTGACATATTTATACATCAAAATTCAATCAAACTATAGTTGATGAATGATATTTGAACTCTAAAACTCTTTTTTTAAGTGTTTCTATCTCATACAACTTCATTCTCTCAAAATTATCCTTAAATCTCAAAAGAGTAAGATTTCATACTGCACACGATCAACCACATGACTGCATATAATGACTGTGTCTAACCTTTAAGCTTTAAAACTTGACATATTAGAGATACACAATTATAGTGAATTATACAGTCATGTTTGACTTTACACAGGCATGTATAATCTCCAAATGTTACCTTTTAACTTGCAAATGATTAAAAAACCTTAAATGACCAAACACACCTTTGACATGGGTGTGTCCTCTAAAAATAGCTTTTAATCATTAGTTTCTCCCTTAAATCTACTCAAACTTTGTTCTTTTTGGTCTACAAAGGTAGTTAACACTTCCAAAGCCCAAATTTAGTGGTTTTTGTTAAGCTAACATCCATAAAATAGGCTTATACCGACAATAAATATAAGTTTAAGAAATTTTAGTGAGGACTTCAAAGATTATGTGAATCATATTAAAGTTACAAACTTAAAGTTTAAGGGAAACTTCTCTGCTTGAACAATAAACAATGTGGTAGTTGGTATATAAAGAAGAAACTTGATAGATCCTTAGCCAATAAAGACTAGTTAACAAAATTTCTAGTGAGCAAAACTATATTTTTGTACCCCTTTATTCTCATACCACTGCATTATCTTTATTTAAAATCTCTCCTACAGTCAGCCTAAAAGAGTAGCCTTTAGTTAAGGTAGAGGAGTTTGAAGAAGCCATCTTTAGGGGATTATTATCATCCTTTCAAGATCATAAGTCCTTTATTTATATAAAGAAACTCTAAATGGGGAAACAAAAGCTCAAATTGCTAACCTAGAGAATGTTTTACAATATATAAATGTCTATAAATACTACTAAAATTAAACTAAACCAGGTATAACAAGAGATTTATCTGAATCCTAGGGATGATTAATAGCTTTGTTTAACTACACAAAAGCTTTAAAGGTGCATAACTCCTTGCTCAGATGAAAATACAAAATCTAATAGCTTAAGAAATAGGTCAAAATTTCCAAATTCATCCACAAAAGTATCACTTCCAAAAGAAACATTAATAGCATTACTTCCTTACACAAATAGAATGGTAATTTGGCCTAATCTTAAGATGAGATTAAGCATAAAGCTTATGACTTTCTTAAACCAATAGACCTTCATCAATATTATTACTAAAATCCTATATTATAGACCAACTAAGTGAGAATTCATAAACTCTTTATAAACCTTTCAATGTAGATGATACAAAGAGAACTATTTTTAAACTCAATTTTGGTAAGTTTCTTAGTCTAAATGGTTTAAATGCTAATTTCTTTCAAAAATATTGGCATCTTATCAAAAAATTAGTAACTGGTGTAATCTCGAAATTATTTGAGAAAGGGAAATTGCTAATATAGATCAATAAAACCTATATAATCCTTATCCTCAAAATTCCCAACCCTTGTCCCTTAAAAATTTCAGGCGTATCTCCTGTTGCAACAATCTTTATAAGAATATTGCCATACTTCTTACTTCCACACTCGTGATCATTCTAAAGCTTTTCATAAATGAGTCAAAGGATGCATTCATCCAAGGCAAGCTACGGAATTATTTAAATGTTATAATGGGAAAACCTCTTTCAATAATTATGCTATCAAGGTGGATTTCTTTAAGGCCTTTGATTCAATAAACTCAAATTGTATAGCGCACATGCATTCAAGTTTCCAAAATTCATTATCATTTAGATCAACCAATGTATCTTTACTACCTTTTATTGCATTTTGGTTAATAAAGAGCCAACCAAACTATAAAAAGGAGGCAAAAGACTAAGAAAAAGGATCTAATATGTCCTCATCTCTTCATTATTTGTATGGGACCCTCACTAAGTTGATTGATCACAACATTCAACTTGATAACAACTTCAAGTTTCACACTAATTTTAAGAAGCTGAAACTTTTCAACCTCTCATTTGATGATGACTTGCTTCTTCTCTTAAGTGCTGAGAATATATTAGTGAGTACATTAATGTTAGCCCTATAGTTATTAATAAAGAAAAAATTCATTTGGTTATGTCTGTAAGAGCCAAACACCTATCCAGATGGTTATCCTCTATAATAGGTCTCTAACTCAAGGATACCCTATTTTCCTGTCTTGGTTTGCCAATCACCAATAAAAAGAATCTCATTTAAAGAATGTTCTCCTCTTTTAGAGAAGATCTAGAAAAGAATCTGCAACTGGTGCAATTGAAGCCTTTCTTTTATATGCAAGTTGCAACTGTTCACTTCAATCCTCAACTCTCTATATACATATTGGTCCTCCCATGGCTTTATACTAGTTCATCATAATTTATAGAATCCATTTGTATGATGTCAAATTTCTTTGACATCATATCGCAAGAACATTTGTAAAATATAATTTCTTCTTTTAAAAGCATAATATATTTTTTAATTTTCAAAAAAAGGATTTCTTGTTTTATAAATATAATATATTCTTTAATTTCTAAAAAGAATACCTATCACGACTACCAATTTGATGTAAATTTAACCGAAGATCTTTTTAGACATGTTAATCTCAAAAAAGATATTTACTAATTTAAATTAATAAAAATATTTTTAAAAATAGTGGAACTACAATCCAATTAGGGTACATAATTACTCCCATAAAACTTGAAAATAAAAAATTCTAGTGAAATTTTCTAATACCACAAAATATTCTTGCACAATATAAAAAAGATATTCACATTTTTTTGGAACGACTAAAACTAGTTTTAGTTCTTTTACCCGCATTATTGCTACCAACACACACCAAAAAACAAAAAAGAGTACATGATTAATTGCGCAGCATAGTTGATATTCATATTTAACTATCACAGATAATGAATTACAATTGGATCTAATACCAACATATATCAACTTGTATTACGATATTGCAAGTTACAAACTGCCAAAGGACTACCAACTCTATCCTTATTATGCCCATGTAATAACTTCATAGTCGAAGCATGAGATTCTAAAGAAGTGCGTGACACGTGGAGCTAATCCCAGCCTTGGAAGATATATTTGTAGGTACATGAGTCTGTAAAATGCTTAAAATAGGAAAATAAATGGGGAAAATCTGTACTGTATTGACGTCCAAAGTAAAACAACTCCAGAGGGAAGATGGTGAGTCGAATACCTCACCTTTTAGTCCCCTCTAATTCGTAGTTGCCTGTGATAAACGAGTTCAAGAGGCAGATCAATTTCTAAAAAGACATTTTTCTCCCGCTTTAAATAATATAAAA
>JAOSBO010000007.1:3007569-3020377 GCA_027563915.1 Erythroxylum rotundifolium
TCTGCTTTTCATTCTGTCTTATTTTATTTGTCATCAAAATCTCTTTATACGTGAAGTCAAAATTCTGACTTAACACTAAACTCCCAATTCAAATCCAACTCTACCATGTCCTTCTCTGCTGGACATTGAAATCTGATGGGCCAAGATCAATGGACTCCTTTTGGACTTCTAACCATGGGCTTTCTTTGGGCTTCGGGTTTCTCAGCTCAAAATAGTAAAAATGAGCCGAACCCATTTTTCGGTGTAAACATTTGCCCCCTGCACCATTGGGCTTATGAATATAAGCCTTATGGTGGCTTTTAAACATCTGGTTAATGACTTTATCTAAAGTACCCTTGGGATGCTTTGTCCGCTTCAATTTCTCACGAGGTTATACCCCTCCATCTATGATTGGTAATAACTCAAGTAGATCCCTATGATGGCCATCCGAACATGAGCCATCGAATGGATATGGACATCGAAAATTCAAAAGACTCTTTGACGAATACTGCGCCAAACACCAAGCCCAAGGTAGAACCCATTTGATGTTCTCTTTGAAAACACAAACTCTTCAGCTTTCAAAAAACTCTAGTGCCGTCAATATTTAAGGGTCACTCCTTGTTCTTCACTAACCACCCAAAGAAACAGTTTTCAAAAACTTCCCCCAAAAAGCTTCTTCTCCTCCTAGACTCACGCACCTACTATTCTGCCGTCGTCACCACCGTCGCGCTACCCTTACACGTTCCGCCCTTCGATATCGTTGAAGCCCAGTCATCTCAAGGAGTTCCGCTATCATCAACGACCATCGGTAAGCTTGCACTTCCTTCTCCTCTTCTTCATTTCTACAACTTTTGCTAACTCGAACAAACCGTTTCCTTTTCCAGAAACACCATCATCTTTCTTCTTTCTATCGTCGGAAGCTCGACAAATCACTTGACAGGATGTCAGGTAAGAATCTTCTCAAACTCCATCATTTTGATTTTGGGTGACTATTGTACTTTCTGGTGTCTACCACGGTTTCTGGTGACCTTGAGTGTTCCCAATGACCTCCAAGGTTTCGGGTGTCTATGAAATTTGAAGTTTGGGAATTGTTGTTTGGTTAGTGTAGCGAGTAGTGGGGTGTGTTTTAGGAGTGTGTCTACTTGTAGGTAATTTTGGGAACTCCCAATTACAAAGGAAACTTTGCCAAAATTTCTTCAGCAAATGACCTCCCATTTATGTGTTGCAGACTCAGAGGCCCCTCTAGCTCTTCCTGGATCGATGGACCTCTCTTTTTGTGTTTCTTTACCCTTCGAAATTTCCTTCGGTCTAAACATCTTTAGTTGTTCAGGGTGACTCCCAGCAGTGCCTGACTGTTTCTCTGTCCTCTCCAACTCCTCTGGGCATGCCTCTTCCCCTACTTAAAGGAGAAACCCTTCTTCTCCATCACAATTCCTTCGCCGCACCCTGTAAACAAAAGACGTGGATCCCAAACACATCGGAGTATGGAGCTTGGGTGGCCACCTTATGGCCACACTTTGAGAGTCGCTGGAAGTAGGCCGGTGTTGCTGATCTCATTGAGTTGTCCTTACACCAGTAGTATTTCAACAGAGACCTGGTTATGGGAGCCCTACGTTTCTGGAGTCATGGCTGCAATTCTTTCCTCTTTTCCCATGGTCAGATGTCAGTGACCTTAAGGGATGTAGTGGCGATCACTGGCCTACCTTTGCGGAGAGAGGAGGTTGCTTTTTCTATCATCTCAGAAGAAGAGAGCTCTTTGGAGGATGCACTGGTTTCTTTGCCCGCCGCTTCTTCCTTCAGTATGGTGAGTGTCTCCTATCTTGGTTATTGCCTGCTTTTCCTCTGCTCTCTAGCATTTCTAATTACACTTTTTTTTCCTGTAGGTGGTGAGACAAGCCAAAGACTTGAACCTGCCAAGTCAAAACTTGGCTTTGATGTGGTACTTGGTCACCAAGTACATTACTTGTTCCTCGATCGAGAGACTTACCAAAGAGACTAGGAACCTGGCCCTCGCACTCCACCAGGGTCAACAGGTCTCCTTAGCCAACATTTTCCTCGGTCACTGTTATAGGGGATTGTACGTGGCTGTTACCTCGGAGCCATTCAAAGAACTTCCTCCATCTACTTGGCTTCTCTAGCTATGGCTCCTTTTGTACTTTCCAACTCTGCGCTCTTCTGCCGCTATTTGGAGGAACGAAGTTGCCCCTGGAATTGCAGCTTCTATTACCCTTGCCCTTTTCCTCAGGAAGAGGTAGTGAGGTAATTTCTAAACTAGAGGGGACAGGGTGCCCCTCATATGTTTCTTTTTTATCGTGGTGAGGAATGGGATGTCCTCCCGATACCTTTACAACGTTATGTGTCTGGTATGCTCGAGGAGCATGAAAAGGACTGGTTCCTGGTTTGTGAAGCTAGGCATCTTTTGACTGGGACCTCTGCTATACTGAAGGGAGGTGGCAAGCAACTAGGAGTCTGCTACGAAATCTGTATGCCATAACTGTGGTGCCGACAGTTTGGTTTGACGCAGGGCTGTTCGGACGCTATCCAATGTCTCTCCAGGTTGGATGGTAGTAGGATCTCTTTATCAGAGACCGAAATCAAAGAATTTATTGAGAGGCGACAAGAGAAGCTGTTGGACATCAAAATTAGGCCAATCATCTGTGTTGAAAGGGACCCGACCTCAATGACCAATTTCTTCGAATCCTGGTGGTAAAATATTTCCCAGACCTTCATTCTTTCCCCATCTAATAATTTTCTGACCTTCCTCTTTACCTGTACAGTACTGATGTTTAATTTCCCTTTTATACTCAAGTATGCTCTCGCTGCCAGCTTCCAAAGGCAAGTCATCCGCGGCCTCCGCCAAAAGCAAGGTTGATCAAGGTAATCACCGTTTCTCTTCATCCCTTCCTTTCTTTGATTCTTCCTAATTTTATCTTTGGTTCGTAGCTCCCTCCGATGAGAAAACGCCTAAGCAACCCAAAGTCTCCTCTAGTGTCAAAGCTAAGAAGACACTGGACAAGAAGAAAACTGCTTCTGCTAGCTCCTGTAGATCTGGAAGACTGGCTAGTCAGCCAAAATTCACGGCGGTCACTGGTACTCTAGAGGTCACCAGTGATGAAGGCTCTGAGGGGGTGGGCGAAGAGGAGGAAGTCTTGAGCTTCCATAAAGCCACCCAGGGTTTGGAAGTTGCTTGTGACCAATAAGATACCGAGCCTGTGGTCACCGAGAATATCATGGACACCAGAACCACCAGTGACCAGGCTTCTTCTCCCAAGATGATATGGACTTTGCCTTGCCATCCTCCTTCTTCCTTTATGCTAGTAACATCCCTACTGACTCGTCTTTACTCTTTGCAAGCTCTGGCTTCCATTAGTGCCACACTGGAGGAGGAGCTCTCTTGGGAGGATCCCTTGGCCATAATGGACTTAAGTGTTTTTGATCCTCCTTCTACGGTCCCTATTGTAGTGTCTCCAGAGGAGGCAGCTGCTGCTAAGGAGAAGGTGAAGGCTTTCTTCTCCTCTGACTTTGACGCCTTGGATGAGGTCACTGTACAGGAGTCTCTTCAGGCCATGGACGTTCTACTGTCCTCGGATCTCTTGGCCACCGAAAATGTGGTGCTGAACTTTTTAAAGGGCAGGATTAGTAGCCTGAGGGCCCAATTTTCAGCTTGCTCCAGCCAGAGGGAAGATGCCGATCGCCAAATGGGTCACTTTCAGGCTCTGAACACTTCCTACGGCCTCCAAAAGAAAGCAATGGAGATCCTCTCAGAGGACATCAAGTAATCTAAGCTGTAGGCTGACAATCAAATCACTCAGATAAAGGCTTAGGAGGAGGAGATTGAAGAACTTCAAGCGAAAGTTGCTGCTGCCCAGCAAGAAATGTATGGACGTTAGGTCTCCTTGGTGGGTAAGAAGGAAGCCTTAAAAGTGAAAAAGCAAGAGGTCACCGAAAGTGGCGAGGAGCTGAAAAATCTCTATCCTTCTATTGTGGCTTGTTATTTTAGTCTGAGGGGAGCAGAGTGAACCATCCATGACTGCCTAATTTAGTGGGATGAGATCCGACACACCCAATATTCGTTCCTGTATAACATTTGTGGATTGCTTGTATTGCTTGTTTTATAAGCGGCTTATTTTTGGAAAGAATTTTTTCGTTTAGCTTTGTACTGTTAAGTTTGAATTTGCTATAACTGAATGACGAGCCAAAACTTTATTCCATTTACTTGTCACTTAGCCAATTGCTCTTACACAAATTTGGGCAGTCTACTTCACAAAATTTTTATCAGTGGCCACCCATTGATACGAGCATTTAAATCGTACTCCTTTTGAATATTTTCCCACATAGTGGGATAATATCTCTTCAAGTATTTGTCGTTGATGTACTTGTTGTAAGTTTCTCCAGATAGACTTGATAACTAGTAAGCATTCCCAGGTAACACCTTGTGGACTTTGAATGGCCCTTCCCAGTTCGCTGACCATTTCCCGTACACCCGGTCTTTACTTCCAATAAGCAGTACCAACTTCCAGACCAAATCGCCTTCATTAAAATTCTTTCTTCTTACTTTCTTGTTATAGGCTCTAGCCACTTTCTTTTTCTGTAGAACCATCTTATTGAGGACATCCATTCTCATGTGGTCTAAATCCTCTAGCTCCATCATCCTGGCTTGTGAGTAGTCCTCTGGCGTCAAATTATTTTGCCATGCAACCCTTAAAAAGGGCACCACTACGTCCATAGGTAATACAACATCATGTCCAAAAGTCAATGAAAATGGGCTCACCCCAGTCGCGCTTCGTTTTGATGTCCTATATGCCCATAAAGTCTCAGAGAGAAGGTTGTGCCAATCCCTGGGATTATCCTCCATCATCTTCTATAGAATGTTGATTATGATCTTATTTGAAGCCTCGGCTTGTCCATTTGCCTAAGGATAATAAGGACTTTACCTTAGTAATTTAATAGCGTAATCCTCTGCGAATTCCCTGACTAATTCCCCAGTGAATATTGTCCCTTTGTCAGTGGTAATTGACTCGGGAATCCCAAACCTGTGGATCAAATTTTCCTTGATAAATTGAATGACTTCTTTCTGCTCGACTTTCTTCCTTGGTAGAGCCTCCACCTACTTGGTGAAAAAATCCGTAGCCACTATGATAAAAGAATGGCCTTTAGATGACGCCAGGTAAATTTTTCCAATCAGGTTAATGACCCACCCACGGAAAGGTCAAGGTTTTATTATACTTGTCAATTTTGTAGCTAGTAGTCTTTGGATTTTCCTATGTCTCTGACACTGCTTACAACCCCTAACATACCTGAAACAGTCATCGAATATGCGAGGCCAGTAGTAACCATGCCTACGAATCAACCAATACATTTTCTCTTTGGATTGATGAGCGCCACACACACCTTTATGCACTTGTTTCAAAACTTCCATTGACTCCACCGAACCTAATCATCTAAGGAGGAGGCCATCAGCACTTTTCTTGTACAGAGTGCCTTCCATTAGAAGATAATTTAGCCCCTGCATCTTGATTCTATAGGGTGTCATTCCTTTTGGGTTTTCCAAGTATTCTCTAATAGAGCTTCTCCAGTCACCGGCACACTCTACATTAGTGTTAAACACATCTACTGGCATCCCTCGACCTCCGATGGAAGGATGATTTTTCTTCTAGATAAAAATGAACTTGTGCATCATCTCATCAGACATTTTCACCCCCGAGGCCACCTTGGCCATTGAATTCGCTTCCCATTTGTCTTCTCGTGGAACATAGAATAAATCTACGCACTCAAAATTGTCTAACAACTGAAATGTAATAATCAAATACGGTGCCAAAGAGAAACTACTGCACTTATATTCACCGTTTAGCTATCTGATAACCAATTGGGAATCCCCATATATGGCTAAGTCTTTGGCACCGAATTCTTTGAGGATCTCTAACCTAATTATTAGAGCTTCATACTCAGCCTGATTGTTAGTGCATGGAAAGTTGAGATTAAAAGAGAGCTTAGTTTTGATACCTGCTAGGGATATGATAATAACTCCTGCCCCAGCGGAATCATTTAATAACTTCTGCCCCAGCGGCATTAGTTGTGCTGGATCCATCAAACTTTAAAATCCATAGGGCTCTTTCTAAATAGAACACGTTCAGGTCAGGCTCCTCAATGTCAGGGACTTCTACACTCAGATGGTTAGCCAGAAAATTTGCGATAGCTTGCCCTTTCACGGATTTCTGAGGCAGGAACTGGAGAGAAAATTCGGCTAAAGCAATAGCCCATTTCCCTATTCTCCCAGTAATAATCGGCCTTGTTAACATGTACTTGATCATATCAGTATTGGACACCACAAACACCAAATTTCCCATCATATAGTGCCTTAACTTAGTGCACGAAAAATATAAAGCTAGACATACTTTTTCAATTGAAGAATATCTATCTTCAGCATCTTTGAGGGTCCTACTCAAATAATAAATAGCCTGCTCATTACCTTTAGTATTGTTCTGAGCTAAAATGCACCCGATTGACATTTCTCACGTTGCTAAATATAAACGAAGGGGATGGTCTTTCCTTGGCGGTATGAGCACTGATGGCGAAGACAAATATTCCTTTATCTTATCAAATGCTTGCTGGTGTCTGTCTTCCTATAGAAACTCCTCTTCTTTCTTTAGTTTGACCAGTTCCGAAAAGACCTTTGTCTTGCCAGCCAAGTTAGAGACAAATCTCCTTAGGTAATTAATCTGACCCAGAAACCTTTACAGCTCCTTTTTGTTTTTAGGAGGCTCTGCCTATGCAATCACTTTAGCCTTTTTGTTATCGACCTCCATGCCCCTTTGATGGACTAGGAATCTGATAAAATTTTCGACTCTGACTCCAAAGGCACACTTTAGCAGATTGAGCTTGAGTTGGTGTTTCCTCAGTCTCTCGAATCCCTGCCTGAGATGCTTTATGTGGTCACCTTATTTTTTGGACTTGATAACCACGTCATCAATGTAGACTTCGACAATTTTTCCAATGATATCGTGAAAAATGAGGTTCATGGCTCTTGGATAAGTCGCTCCTGCGTTCTTTAACCCAAAAGGCATCATAACGCATTCGAATGTACTTATTGCCCCTGGACACCGGAACGCTATCTTATGAATATCATCCTCAGCGATTTTGATCTGATTATAACCAGCAAAACAATCCCAAAATGTTAATATTTTATGGTTGGCAGTGGCATCAATAAGCATGTCACTAACTGGCATTACATATACATCCTTGGGTGTAGCAGCATTTAAGTCCCAGAAATCTACATACACTCTAATTTTCTCGTTCTTTTTGACTACAGGGACTATATTTTCCAGCCACTCAGTATACTTAGCTAGTCTAATAAAGCCTACTTTGAGAAGCCTCTCTATTTCTTCTTTTACCTTCATCTTTACTTCCTTGGACATTCTCCTAAGCGATTGTTGAAAAGGACGAAATTCAAGCTTGATGGGCAGTCGGTGTTCCACTAAACTCTGATTAACCCTAGTATATCCTCGTAATCCCATGCAAAACAATCCTTATACTCATGAAGCAGCTTGATTACCTCTTTGCACAACTCCTTACTAATAAGGCCACTGACGTATGATACTTTAGGATCTTCGGCAGTATTCAATTTGATTTCTTCTAGAGGATCCTTCACTTGGAGTCTCTCATCTTCCATTTTGGGTGGCGCGACTTGTAGCTCTTTCAAATTTATTTCATCTCTTACTATTTATGGGATTTCTCCTTCATAAACTAACTATGTCCTGAACATCTCGATTTCATGGTTGACTACTAGTTGTTTCTTGTCCTGCTGCAAAATTGCTTCCTGGGTGACCCTTGCAGCCACAGGCCACACTTTTTTATTTCTTTCTGCTATCATTGGCCTGACTGGCCATCGTCTCCTTCCATCGGCCTAAGAGGCTTGATGCTTTTATTCTTCTCACTGGCACCGGTTGCTTGGAGTAGAAAATGCTTGTCCTTGGCGAATTTCATTAGCATAGGCTTGCCTTCTTTGTCCAATCCTTCGAAGGTAATTAGTGTGATATCTCCGTGGTAATAGCAGACGTCCACCAAATTGACTTTAGCACTAAAAGGATTATTGTCTGCCTTAACCATTTCCACGTTGTCGCCATGCCAGAACAATAAAAACTGGTGAAGAGAGGATGACACACACATGTTAGCGTGAATCCAGTCCCTACCGAGAAGCAACTTGTAACTCGTGTTAGTGTTGATTACGAAGAAAGCAGACACACTCGTCTTACTCCTCACTGTTATTTGTAGTGAAACTACTCCCAATGTCCTTGCTACATCCCCAGTCACTGCAGTCACCACTAGATCTATAGCAATGACATCTTCTTCTTTTTTCCCAAGTCCTAATAGCACTTTCAAGGGAAACACGTTTATAGATGCTCCATTATCCACCAAAACTCTGTTCAGTGACTTTCCATTGACGCAAGCCCGTATGTATAGTAGCTTAGTGTGATTCACTGTCAATGGCTTGTCGAACGTCAAAGCTTTGCTCTCCTCGGTGTCCTGCGTTTTCTCTGAGAACTTCTCTACTGGACTTTGTTCTTCTTCTGCAGCCGAAACTTTTTCTTCGTCTCTCGGCCTGTCTTTCACCTCGTCATCAAGATCGACACAGCAAAAAATAGCTACTAATAACACCGAAGCATATCCTAGGTAATAAATAGGGGCATCACCAATGTTGAAGTAACTTTCTTCCTGGTCCCTGATACCACCATCGTCCGTGGCCTTTCTTCTGAATTTGTTCCTCTAAATTCCTCCTTCACAGTGCTTAACCATCTACTTGGTCATGTTGACCGACTTCTTCCCTTTGTCAAACATCTGTTGTTTCTCCACCATGTGAGCCATGGTCTGAACCTGAAGTTTTGTTTCCGGTTCTTCTTTTTCCCGGAATAGTCTCTCGGCCAACTTCTTACGTTGTAACCTTCTTTTCTTTGTTTTAGCGTTTTTCTGAGCAGCAATATGTGTTTCCTTTTTATCCTTCCTTCTGCTTTCCACCCGAATCCACTCTCTAGCTTTCTTAGGCATCGGTGGCTTGACAAATTTCGGGTGACTGCCAGTGCTGATGGCCACCTGGTCACCGGCTTCACTGTTATTTCTGATGACCTAGCTACCGATCCTTTCTAATTCACTGATTCTCTCTTGCCTTTTAGAAGCAGTGGTGAGGCCGTCTTTCCTTTTCCACATGTTCCACCCTTTAGGCCTCCACACTTGATTCGTATGCTCTTGCCTCCTTTTTTGGTTGAGCCAACTTCTCATATCAATACTTGCTACATTCACTGACCCAACCGGGAATGGATTCTTGTCAATCAGCATTGCTTCTTCTGGGAACTTGAGAATTTTTTTGTTGATGCGATCTTGAATCACGTTCCTAAAGGCCTAGCACATGTTGGTAGAATGAGTCCATGTGTTATGATATTTGTAATAATCTTTGGTCTTCGTCTCTTCCTTGGTAGGCAAAACGTGATCTTCCGACAAAGAAATAAAATCAATTTTCATGAGATAATCGAAAATTTTCGACGTTTTACTTACGTCGAAGGTGCACTTGTTCCCTCTCTTGTCGTTGTTTTGTTGCATTCCAGGAGGTATCTTTGCCAGGTGTGGGAATACTATGCTTTCAATATCAAATACGGCGGCTATAGAAACTTCCACTTCAGCGTTATGGACTTCCTTGAAATAAGTCCCCATGGCCTGCTTTTTCAGCTTACTATCCTCTTTGAGCAGCTCTTCGTATTCTGTCACCTTCATGGCCAAGTCGAAAAAGTCCCTAAAATCCATCCCTTGAAACTTTTTCCTCAGCTCCAGGTCTAAACCTTCTTGCGCCATCTTCACAAACTCTGTCTCCGAAATGTTGATCCTGCACTTGTTTCTCATTCTTTTGAACCTAGCAATGAAGTCGTCCGCCTTCTGTCTAGCACACTGAGTAAGCCTGGATAGATCCGCGATACTGACTTCGGGCTCACTTCTGTAAAACTGAGCATGGAAAACTCTTGTCATATCTACCCAACCGAACACGGTGTCCCTTGGCAGTGACACGTTCCAAGAGAAAGCGGCTCCAGTTAGCGAATTTGAGAACAATTTCAGTAGTAGATACTGGTAGTTGTCATAGCTGGAAAATTCTGAGCATTGAGTGGTGAACCTCGCTATGTGCTCGATGGTAGATTGCCTGTCTTCTCCAGAAAACAATGTAAAATCTAGAATTTTTACACCCCTGGAAAATGCTACTCTACCTATGAATTCAGGATAAGGTTTCCTAAATTTGGGTCAAACAATCTGATTGAACCTAGGGCCATACAACTCTTGGGCGATCTCGCGAAGTGTATCCTTGGTAACATGATCGATCACCTGAGTATTCCGCCCATGCATTGCTTTTCCATGGTCACCGGCTGCTGAACAGTCTGGTGACTTGTATTACTTAGGAGTGCCTGCGTCTGATTGGTCACCAGACTCCCATTGTCATTCCCTCTTCATAGAGGTAAGGTTGAGTCGCTGGTCCAGTGTGGCTGTGGAACTAGACAAGAGTCTTGTAGTTGATGGACACCGGAGGCATGGCAACACTCGGTGTCTCATCCCTTTTGTGCGGTGGCTAGTATGTGGTCACCAGCTATTTTTCCTCGTTGGGGCTGTCATTCCTAATGGACTACCCCCCGAGCACCTTCACGGGAGAAGTTTCTCCCAACTTGGCCGCCTTGGTTGACGACCCTTGATCCCTAGTTGGAGTGACCATGAGCGCCACTAGCTGATTTTCTGCGGCCACTAGTAGCTTATTGGCCTGCGATTCAGCCTGATGTGATGTCTTGCTTGACTCTTCTCTGCCTATATCTTTGTCTTTCTCTGGCATGACAGATCCAGTGACCACAACTAAAATCTCCTTTTGATTACTCCCCATGGTGTTCAAGAGAGTGCGCGTTTCAGCTATTGATTTCTCTATGGCCTCCAGAACCTTTGTTAAAAAGATCTCAATGTTGCTCGCTTGACTTAACTCAACGGGTTGAAGTTGGTCTTCTTGCGTTGCTGTTGCAATGTTTTCCATATCATCATCTCCACCAAGGGAAACGTCAGTACTCTTACTAGATCTTGTTTTCGTCATTGCGTGGGTCCTACCGGGCGTGCCAAAAATATGTTTGGCCTTTATTTTGACTAAAGGACAACACGTAGCCCTTTGTTCGGTTTGCGAGCGTGCCAGAAATTTAAAGTATTTTCAAACTAAAGAAATAAGGAAAAAGATTGCGCGTCGTAATCTAAACTGAAATAAAAAATGACTGTGTATTGGTAGAAAGGGAAAAAAATCTAACAGAAAGAAATTTGCTTTATTAGTAAACAAATCGACAAAACACAATTACTAAGAAATTGAAAATTTGCTGAGAACAATTGAAAAGAAAAGACTAGGCTAAGGAAAATAAAGGATTGCGAAAAAAAAAGCTAAAAAGTTCAAAGATTGCTGGGATACCAGGCTTTTTGATATGTCAGAGGTTCCATCCTTTTTTCTTCTTCAAAACTCCTATTTATAGTCAAAGATGTTGAGTGTCCCACTCCAATTCAAACTTGTAATCCTGATAGAATTCTCTCACTAGATAAGATAAAACTTTATCTTATCCGTTAGAGATAGAGTTTGGGCTGATGTCCATCATTTTTATCATTTTATCTGCTCTTTATCTTGGACTCTTAGACTCTCAATTCAACTCCAACTTTACTACGTCCTTTTCTGCTGGACACTGAAATCTGATGGGTCAAGGCCATTAGCTGAACTTCGAACTGTAGACTTTTTTTAGGCTTTAGGTTTTCAACCCAAAATAATATAAATGGGTTGAACCTATTTTTAGGTGTAAATAATTTCGTATTTATCTTACCATAATTAGATCCTATTCAATTTTCCAATAAAGTAATGTTCCTGTTGGAACTTCTCCTCTCGTTACTGTTAACTTTGCGTGCTGTTTCAGATTTAGCGCTATTTTAGTTTGATATGTCTATTGTCTTACCTAAATATATTCACTGTTACACTATTCACTCTTGTGTCTTAGTTTGTACTTTGTGGTTATCTCCTCCTCCTCATTTTCCACCAATCCTTGAAATAATGACCATTCTGGGTATCGTGTACGTCTTTTCTATTTGAGTAGCATTTAAAAAGTAGTTCTTTATGGGCTTGATCGTTGAAGTTTGCTCAGATGTGAATGTTGAATGATTAAAGCAGATTACTACTCTCAACGATGATTTGCAATTATCCTTGTAAAAGGTTGAATATGATAATGATAGGGTTTATCCTTAAGAAACCGAGGACTTTATTAGTTGACTTCGCGATCGCCCTCTACACTATCAGAATAAGATAAAAGCTTGAAGATAAGTTTTGTACTCTATTAATTTGTTAGTCCTTCTAGTTGGGTGGTCGTCAGGCCGGTCTTTCGACCGAATCCTCCTAAAAACCTTACGTACAGGTTTTCCCGCATGCGGCTCACACCATCCGAGGTGGCTTGGCCCAACCCGGCATTCATTCCCAAATCCTGTAGCGAAATTGAGACTGCTCGACCTGGGAAGCTAATCCACATAGACGCATTATATTTCTATCATGTGGATCCATCCTTATGATTGTATATTTAGATAAGATTATGTGGTACTATCGTTAGACTTGGTATTTTTGTTATTGTAGTAGTAAGTTAGTTCCATGTATTTGTCCGATTATGTTTCTAAGTCAAAAGATGTATCGTTTCGTGTAACGTAAACATGGTGATGGTACAGAAACTCTCTCTTTTTGTTTTCTACAAAGACTAATTCAAAGCTACAGTTATAATATCAATGAGAAGGGAATTTACAGACTATC
>JAOSBO010000007.1:3037152-3052024 GCA_027563915.1 Erythroxylum rotundifolium
ACCTAAAAATGTAATTAATTAATTAATTGATTGATAGCTATTAAATTGACAATTAATTAAGACAATTAATAGCTATTACATTGACAAATGACAAAACAATAATTCAAAGGAGGGTGAGAGCTTATGAATAAGTTGACAATGTTGTTCTTTTTTGCGTTTTTTGGCTGTTTAAAGGGATAGGTTGTTCGCACACAAAAATGGTAATAAGAATAGGAATGAATATAGTGAGGAATGAGAATAGATATTATTATTATAATTATGATGGTTGGTTAAGAGGAAGGAATGATTATCATTATCATTGACAGTGGTTGGTTTGCAAAAATATTGAGAAATAAAAATTTATCATATTTTAATTAATTAATCAATATGTTGTAATTGATTTTACAATATATTGATTAATTAAAATATTGTAATTAATTTTAACTAATTATATTGTAACTAATTAATTAATTATATTGTAATTAATAATATTGTAATTAATTTATTATATTTTAATTAATTAATTACAATATTTTAATCAATGAATAAATTATTTTTTACTTAATTATATTGTAGTTAATTAATTATTAATAATATTTTAATTAATTACATTCTAATTAATTGATTAATTACAATAATTTAAATAATGAGTTTATAATCATAGTCTTTTACCAAATTCAGTCTTTCATTTCATACCTATTCCTTTTTTTTCATACCCACTAAATAAGCGCACCCTTAATTGTAGGCTTGACATTTTTGCTTGGCTCTATAACATCGTTTTATCATTTCTAAATTACATTAAATAATTAAAAATAAAAATATAAAGAAAAAATTTAGGCTCCATTGAGGTTGGATCAAGCTCAAACTTGGGCTATGAATTTTGGACCTAAGCTCTTAGAAATATTTTCAAATGGAGCTCGGGCTTCGACCCAATGCTACCTTTGCTCAATTGTCGCACTTAACATTGCTCTCAAGACATATAACGACATAGACTACAAAAGGCTCTCATAATGCATTAGGCTCTTTCCAATGAATTAAGACTTTGTGAAATACTAACAGTTATGCATGAAAGTCTTTTATTGTTAGTTAGCCACATTTAACTTGAACTTTTGGCATTTACTTGAAATTTTTGTGAACATAAGAACACCCATATGACCTATAATTCATGACCCACTAAATTTTCTCTGAAATAACCCAAATTTGAACCATAATTTTCCCTTTCCTTGCCTCCCTTTATTCCTGTCTGACTAACGAATACTTCTTAGTGTTCAGCAGGCAAGAGTAGTGGCAAGGCAAAATACTAGACCAACAAAAACTTCTTTGCCTCGCTAGATGCAGTTTTGATGATCATAGTGATCTTCGTTAGGGCTTTTCGAAGCGAGTGATACCCGTAATAATATCCATATTAGCTATAATTGTCACAATATCCCACAGATTCTCACTTGGGATTACAATTTAAAACTTTGTTTTAAACTCCAACTCCAAGAGGCTTATTTTTGGGTTCATCCTAACAACTCAAAACCGTCTAGGTACAAATTGTGGCAGAAATGGTTGTTGCAGTTTTCTTTTTGGTTTTGTGGTGTTTGGCCGGCTAGAGATGTGGCCAAATTTGAAGCCACAAATTCCCTGTTTGGAGCTTGAGGTTTGCAGCATTCTGCAGAGAACAGAAGAGAAGAGTCGAGCAAACAAGTTCTTTGGATTACATCTACAGAGAGGTGTGAGATAAAAATGGAATGGTAAAACTTAAGAGTTGCTAGAATTGCGATCATATTATATCTGGTGAGAAATTTGAGTGATTGTAATAAATTTCTCCACACATATAGTGAAAATTGTACAGGCTTGGTCTCGTAGTTTTTCCCTTTAATTATTTAGGGGGTTTTCATGTAAATATTGACGTTTCTTATTTTTATCTGTCATTTATAGTAATTATTTGATTTTTACCGTAGTTATTATTTCTGGTAGATTCAGTTGTCACTATCCAATAAGTATTGGAGGTAAAGGTGGTAATGATAATTTAATATTATTCGATGCTAACTTTTTACCAATGATAATTTTATTTTACTTTTACCATCGGCATTCTGTGGCAGGGCCCACTCAGGATTGGAGTATAAATCCCAACAACTGGTATCAGAGCCCTTGATTCAGCAGATCCAGGAGCTCTAATGACAGGGTAATGATCAAGTTGACGGATTCAAAAATTTCAATGTGGAAATCCAGAATGGAGGATTACCTCAATTGTAAAGATCTCTATGATCTAATTGAAGGTGACGGTGCTAAGCCAAAGGATATGACCGTGAAGTTGTGGGATAAATTAACGAAGCAGACATTGGGTACAATACTTTAATGAATAGATGTTAGCCTGTACAACCACGTGAAGAATAAAAAAGATCCCCAAGTTCTCTGGAAGAAATTAAAAGGGATGTACAAGCTTACTAATGCTCAAGGAAAAGTGTTCATGATCAGAAAACTCATGAACTTGAAGTTGTTAGAGGGACGATTAGTTACATAACACCTGAACGACTTCGAAGGACTTCTAACTAAGTTAGCAATTACTAGCATGTCCTTGGATGACGAGATGCAAGCATGCCTACTATTAGGATCTCTGCCAGATAGTTGGGATACTCTTATGGTATCTTTGAGCAACTCAGTTACAATGTCTATGGTAAAGAATTGATTAGTTAAGGAAGAATTGTAGAGAAGAGACATTGCTAGTACCAGTTCACAAGCCCTTGTCATAGAGAATAGGGGTTGGAGCAAGAGTAGAGGTCGAAGGCATGGAAAGTTCTTTAGGGAGAAGAGACAGTGTTACCATTACGGTAAGATGGGTCATCTAAAAAAGAATTGCTATCTTCTTAAATAGGAGAATGCAAACTGAAATAGGACAATGACAAAAATATATCTACTATAGTCTTGGCGGAAGATGGCGAGGTAACTTTAGTTTCTCATGATGTAGATTATTTTCATATTGTAGATGCAGATAATGGGTGGATAGAAGACTCTGGTGCTTCATACCATTGTGTTCCAAAAAGGGAATATTTTACCACTTATAAAATAGGAAACTTTGGCACTATTAGAATGGGAAATCATAGTGTCTCACAAATAGTGGGGATTGGTAACATCTGCATGAAGACCAATGTCGGGTCCACATTAACACTCAAAGATGTGCAGCATATTCCTGATCTGCGGTTGAACCTAATTTCTGGTAGTGTACTGGACAAGAAAGGTTATCACCATCATATGAGTGACGGTAACTGGAAACTCACCAAAGGATCTTTGGTGGTAGCGAAAGGAAGATTATGCTGCTCATTATACAAAATGCACGCACTGATATGTGCGGGTCAACTGAATGCAATCGAGGATGATGCTTCACCAAATTTGTGGCGTAGGCGGCTGGCACACTTAATTGAGAAAAGGGTTGAATATGTTGGCTAAGAACTCCCTTATCTCATTGACCAATGGTAAAATAATCACAAGGGAAGCAACATCGCGTTACATTTTAGAAGAGGTCAAGACAGAGAGACAACAAATTAGAGTCGGTACACTATGACATATGTAGTCCCATGAAGGAGGAATCTCTTGGAGGTAACAGATACTTTCTTAACTTTATTGATGATTCTCACGAAAAACATAGATATATTTGTTGCATGAGAAGGACTAAGTATTCCAACATTTTTAACAGTTCCATGCAATGGTGGAAAGGGAGACCGGGATGTCATTGAAGTGTCTGCACACAGATAATGGTGGTGAATATATCTCTAGGGAGTTCAAAGATTATTACACCAAGCATGGTATGAAGTATGAGAAGACAGTCCCTGGTACGCCTTAGGAAAACTGCGTTGCCGAATGGATGAATCGCACCATTGTTGAAAGAGTCAGATCCATGCTCAAAATGGCCAACTTACCTAAGTCATTTTGGGGAGAAGCTGTCGGTACTGCTATCCACCTAATCAACCGACTACCTTCAGTACCTTTGAACTTTGACATTCCAGAGAAGGTTTGGATAAATAGGAATATTTCATACTCTCATATAAGGTATTTGACTATAAGGCGTTTATGCACGTTTCAAAAGAGCAAAGATCAAAACTTGATGACAAATCGATGCCTTTTATATTTGTTGGTTACAAAGATGAAGAGTTTGGCTACAAGTTATAGGATTCAGTGAGACAGAAAGTTGTCCGGAGCTGAGACGTGGTATTCCACAAGAATGGGATCATGGTAGATACAACCGTGGATGATATAAGATCCACAAGTGGTGGTATTGTTGATATTACATCGGTGAGAATTCTAACAGATGATGCCATAAGGGAACGATAGAATCAGAACAGGAAGAAGAGCTAGTCTTGGGGGATCAAGATACTGTTGCAGATAATGATACTGATGTGGAGGGTGTTGAGTAAGGGGAGCCAAAGTCCACTGGAAGGAGTTGAACCTCAGTTCAGAAGGTCAACCAGAGAACGTCAACCATCTTACCCTAGTTCTGATTATATTTTGATTACTGATGAGGGGGAGCCAGAGAAATTCTAAGATGTACAATCTTACAGAGATAGAGATTGTTGGATGAAGGCTATGTAAGAGGAGATGAATTCTCTAAAGAAGAATGACACGTACGAGTTGGTGAAACTTCTAAAAGGGAAGAGAACACTCAAGAACAAATGGGTGTACAAGCTGAAGAAAGATGATGGCAACCTAGTGAGATACAATGCTCGATTGGTTGTCAAAGATTTCACTCAAAAGAAAGGTATTGACTTTGACGAGATTTTTTTACCAGTTGTGAAAATGAATTCTATTCGAGTTATGCTAGGTCTAATAGCCAGCTTGAATCTTAAGTTAGAGTAGTTCGATGTAAAGACCACATTCTTACATGGGGATCTATAGGAAAAGATATACATGGAACAACCAGACCATTTCAAGGTCAAGGGAAAGGAGGACATGGTTTATCGCTTGAAGAAGAGCTTGTATGGGTTAAATCAAGCCCCGTGAAAATGGTATAAAAAGTTTGATTCATTCATAGTAAATCAAGGCTACAAAAGGACGAAAGCAGATCCTTGTGTATATGTCTGGAGATATCCTGATGGTAAATTTATCATCCTTCTCTTATATGTTGATGATATGCTAATCGTTGGACCAGATGTAGACATGATTAGTAAGTTAAAGGGTGATTTGTCCAAGGAATTTAACATGAAAGATTTAGGATCGGCAAGGCGAATTCTCAGAATGGAGATTACCCGAGATCGGAAGTTTTGTAAGTTGTGGTTATTGTAGGAGAAATATATTGAACGAATTCTCGAGATGTTCAATATGAAGAATGCTAAACCAGTTAGCAGTCCACTTGTTGCTCACTTCAAGTTGAGTAAGAAATCCTACTCATCAACGGAGAAAGAAAGAGAAGATATGTCAAATGTACCATATTCTTTAGTAGTCAGAAGTTTGACATACACAATGGTGTGTACGAGATTAGATATCGCTCATGCAGTTGCCATTGTGAGCTGATTTTTTTCAAATCCCTGGAAGATATATTTGGAAGCAATGAAGTGGATCTTCAGATACTCGAGAGCATCCTCAAAGTTATGTCAGACTTTTGGAGGAGAAAAACTTGCACTTGTTGGCTACACAGATGTAGATATGGCCAGTGATCTTGATGAAAGAAAATCTACTTTAGGATATCTATTTACATTCTCAAGGGAAATATCTCATGGAAGTCAAGATTAAAAAAATGTTTTTCCTTATCAACTACCAAAGTAGAGTACGTTGCAGTGATAGAAGCAAGGAAGGAAATGCTTCAGTTGAAGAGATTCTTTCAAAATTTTGGTGTGTTGCAGGAAGAATACATAGTCTATTGTGATAGTCAAAGTTCTTTAGACCTAAGCAAGAACACTATGTATCATGCATAGACGAAACATATTGACGTAAGGTATCATTGGCTCATACTTGTTGTTGAGGAGAAGGTGTTTCAGTTGCAGAAGATTCACATTGATAGAAATGCTGTCGACATGATGACGAAGGCTGTTCCCCAAGAGATGTTCGAGTTGTGTGTCGAACTTGCTAGGATGGGCTCTTATTGAGAGTAGGATGAAGACCTCCTCCAGTATATGATGGTTGGGACTAGAGGGGGAGGATTGTTGGGTCCATCCCAACAACCCACCACTGACCAGGCACAAATTGTGGCAGACATGGTTGTTGCAGTTTTGAGATGTGAGAAAATTTGAAGCCATAAATTTATGCTGCTTGGAACCTATAAATAGGCTTGAGGTTTGTAGCATTTAGCAGAGAAGATAAGAGAAGAGCAGAGCAAACAAGTTTTCTAGATTACATCCATTGAGAGGTGTGAGATAAAAATAGAATGGTAAAATTTGAGAGTTACTAGAATTGTGATCATATTATAGCTGGTGAGAAATTTGAGTGAGTGTAATAAATTTCTCCACACATATAGTGAAAATTTTACCAACTCGGTCCTGTGGTTTTTCCCTTTAATTATTTAAGAGATTTCCATATAAATCTCGGTGTCTCTTGTTTTTATCTGGCATTTACGTTAATTATTTGGTTTTTACTGTGGTTATTATTTCTAGTGGATCGGTCATCAATATCCAATAAGTAAGTATTGGAGGTAAAGGTGGTAATGGTAATTTAATATTTACTGGCGCTATTAACTTTTTACCATCGATAATTTTATTTTACTTTTAACATCGACATTCCGCGACGGGGCCCACTTAGGATTAGAGTATAAATCCCAACACTTATGAGGTCCCATTATAACTAGAATAATTCAGTTGATCGCAAATGGTGTAACAGAATTATGTTTGTAAAACATCAAGTGATGGTTTAATAAATCCAATGAGAACTCTAGGACTTGTAGTTGTGGTTGAAAATTATGTCGTTATGGATTTACATGAGAGCATTGTAGAAACATACATATTTGTGAAACTTAGAGAGTGAAGTTAATCCATTATGTCAAGTTCATAATACTTTTTAGCCATAAATAAGTTTTCATTGCGTAGACAACATAAACTGGGTAAGAAAGGCAAAAATTAGGGTGCAAAAGTAGGTTATTTTGAAACGTCCAGGTCATAAGTATAAGTCATGGGTAATGAGTCATAGATCAGTTCATGTAGGTAACCACGTGCTTATACAATTTTCATATAGATATAGATATCCGGTCAAAAGTGGATCTATTAGCAGCCTGGCCCCAACTCGATTGACCCGGCCCCCGCTTGTCATTTGTTTTTTTAAGCAAAAAACTTCCAAAATGACATCGTTTTGTCACTAGCTTAACCCACAGCCCCCCAATGTTGACCAGTGGCCCACCCTGGCCAACCACGGTCAACCCGAGCCAAATGCAGGCAGGGCTGGGCCGATTTTGCCATCTTTATCCATTAGCCACATTGATAAAAATTAATAGAAACAACATTTTGACTTGAGTTGTAAGAAATTTGAAAAGCTATTCACTTAATTGAAAAATTTAAAAGGTTTAACAATAAAAATGAAAAAAATTAAAAGATTTGGTACTATAGAATTTGTTATCCCTATTTAAAATTAATTTGATTGTGAATGTTGCATTTTCTTTTTATCAAATATAGAAAAGAAAACCATAAAAAGATTTTGAATACAAAATTTTTGTTTTCAAAATTTTTTTTAATAGAAAATATTTTTTTCTTTGTAAGTTCAGGTACTAGTGCAAAGTATACATGAAGCTATTTGGAATCACACTTTGTTATTATATCTATACCATATGAAAAGAAGGAAATTTGAGAAAAATTTCCAACAAATTCATTGGGATATTAATATCTTAACATTAAACTTAAGGAGTTGGATTAGAGACATTGATTTCACTAAAGCCATTTAACTAAATGAGCATATGGTAAGCAAATAGAATGTGTGATGTAAAAGGATGATTAACTCTCCAATTCTAACTCTTTTATCATGTTAAGGCACTTGCACCAGTTTGTAGTCCAATAGTTTTATTATGGTTTTTATTCTATAGTTTTCTTTCTAATTTTAGATTTGTTAATTGGCTTTTTATTCGATATTCAACTAGACTTGTTGATTTGATGTACTAACATCCTTTCTGATTTTGGCAATGAATTACTTTAATTTCTTAAACAAAAAATACTTTTTTTGTATTCATCACTTTCACTCTTGCCTTTCAAACTAGCATTTTTGATGCTCGTTTTGAGTTCTCATTCCTTTGTCTCTGTTTCCTTCATTATCTCAACGACTTTCTTCGATTCATTGTTCACTCAAATTTCACCATTGGCCTCTTCTACGATATATAGTCCATCCTTGACCTTCATGGTTACTCCTTTCTTTTTTGCTTTTCTTTAATTTTAGATGAAGGTTCTGTGAAGGTTTGAAATTTATGATTTCCAATCACATGTTTTGGTTGTTAAGGGCGTGGTTCCTATTTTGCTTCAACATTCATTTAAAAAGTCACTTGATGATGATAAAGTTATTTGGTGTTGAACCTGTGAAGATTACCATCCCTTCCATAAATCTGGAGGTGATGCTTGCCTTTCATGTTATAAAAAGATTGTTGTTTATTCCATAGAGATGGAACTGTGTTTTCTTATTACCATAAATCAATCAAGGTTAGTGACTCTAGTCTCTAAGACTGAAACTAGATGAATAAAGAATCTTGTAGTATCACTTTATATTGTTCTCTCAATCATATTGTGATGGAGTTAATTCTTCTAATCTTGTATTGTCAATTCATGCAATAATATACTTAATTCTCCTAATCTTTCATGAATTAATTAGGAAACATGTATAATATGACACATCTCTTGTTACTATTTAAGTCAATCCAAATTTTTTGAGACATAAAAGTATTAAATGTGGAGAACCATTAAGTACTATCATAAGCTAATATATTTCTCTTACTTTGTTTGGGACCAAGTATCTAGGCTGTTAATTATAGAAATCTCTATTTCTTCATTGAGAATAAGAATTTTTATAATTTCTGATAAAAGGAAATTGGTTTAGACTAATGATTTAGTAGTTTTTAACAACTTAAAAATGTTACACTCATATAATATTCTTAATAAGTTAAACTTGTAGACACTAGGTATTTGATACATGTTTTAATGCATATATTATCAACTAGCGGTGTAATGGAGCAAGGTGCTTATTTAGAGGCCTTAACATAAATTTGGTTGGAATCATTGACCAACCAAATGGTATATCCATTTTTATGCTCATGTTTCATAATATATGGTTTCTTATTTGTTCTGCCATACTTTGAATTTGATATAACTTGCTTTTAGATTAAAATTTAGCTTCTATGTCCTTTTCAAATGGAAATACAATATGCTATTGAAACTTTACGGTCTAACCTTAGAAAGATGTAAAACATATTGTAAGTTATGGTGCTGAGAAGCTCATCATAGCATATGGCAAGTCATATTATTTATTGGGCCCCAAAATTTTATTTATTTATTTATTTTATCAAGCATGACTTGAATAAATTTTGTGGTCTTACTAGATAAATCATTTTATTTGGAGTTTAATTATTATATCAAGTTTGGGAGAATTTGTTTCATGGATTGATAGAATTAAGGTAATAATGTTGTAAGGTGATATAAGGGCATTTTTGGAAGACCACTTAAGTTAAATAGACATTAGGTATAAATGGAAGGGCAAATTGGGAATTTCACACTCACTAAAGGTATAAAAGGGGAAGAGTTAATTATTGTCTTGCATTTTAGAGAAGTAAAATTAAGAGTGAAAGAAGAGAGAAAGAGAAGTGGAGAAAGAAGAAGAAGCTAGAGTTTTGGAAATTCTTGAAGAATTTGAACACTTTGAGTCTAAAACAAGAAAGTATGAGTATTAACCCTTCTTAATTGTTAGTTGAAGCATATTTAGGGTTGGTTAGAAGTGAATATGTGTAGGAAGTTGTGATGAATGGTTTATGTGAAAGTTTGGGTTTGGTTAATGATCAAAAGTAGATTTTGAATTTGTTGTGAATGATATTGGGTTGGAAACGAAGTAGAAAAGATGAGTTAGTGTTAAGATGGGTTATATGTGAAAGCTTGGAAGTAAGAAGATGAAAAATTTCTCAAAATATGTTCTCGGTTTAGGTTTCTGGATAATTTCGCCGCGGCTAACTTATGGGTTTCGTTGCGGCGTCACAAAACATTTTCTCAGAGTTGGTTTCTGGATAATTTCGCTACAGCGAACTCAATTTTCTAGCACAAAACATGCTTTGCTATTTTGGGCATAAGTTTTTTTGTAGTTATCCAAATGAGATGATTTTTGATTTAGTGTAAACTAGAGACATATGGATAAAATTTGTATGATGAAATAGAGCTAAAATTCAGTCCCTAAGGATTTTAATATTTGGATGGAAGTTGAACATAGAATGTTGCTTTAGTATGAGAACATCCTGAAGATTTTTGGGGAATAACTTTTATAGCACTAAACCAAATTGAATGATTTTGGTGTCATTAGAAACTTAAGACAATGGGGAATATTTTTTAGAAAGAAAGAGTTATTAAATGTATTTTCTTAGGGTTCTTAAATTAGAATTCCTATTGAAATTGAGATTTTGTTATTGATAAAAGAAATTAAGAAGGTAATCAAGAGAGGCAAGAGGAGCAAGAGGAAGGACATCCTTAAGCCACTCTAATAAGCAAGGGTTTCAAGGTGGGTTACACTTTTATAATTAAGTAATAAGCCCCTAATCTTTCTTCAAAACCAAGAAAGTTTTAAAATGTTTTCAATTGCGTTTTAAATGTGTCGTTAAGGCTACTTAAATGCTTTGATAATGTGCCACATGATTGTATATGAATTGTGTTATTGATTTGTGAAATGAATGACGAAAATGATTTTTGAAAGGATATCAATTTTTGAAACTATATTATGATGATGACATCAAGTTTAGAAAAATGCCGTTGAGGCCATATGTTTACAAGTTGTGAAATGCATGATTATGTGGGTTTGTGGTGGTCCCCTAAGTTAAGTCAAGTGCACTTTGACAAAAGGCTTCTCTCGCCTGCCCGCTAGTGGCATGGAGCTCCTTCATGGACTCCTATAAGTTCCCAGCTACGCAAGACCATTAAGTGGGATTGCGATAGTATGTTTTGTTCATGGCTACGTAGGACCCTTATGGGAAATGTGTAGTACGTTCTATTTTGGATCCACCCAAACCATTTTGATGTGCCTACGTGTTTATAATTTGTGAACAAGTTGATGAATGCATAAATTGTGTTATATGTGAATTGAAATGCATGAAGCAATTTTGAGAAATATGTGCTTATGATTTAATGTAAATTACTTTAATGATTTTTGCTTGTTACTGGTTATAAAATTGTTACCCACGAGCTTTAAGCTCACCCCCTTCCTTCCCATCCTCAGGCGATGAACAAGATATCGAGTGATCGAGTCAAGAGTCAAGGTATCTCTTCAGTTTGCATGTTTTTTTTTTGAAGTTAGATCATGTAAAACAATGCTTTAGTCATATTTTGAGTAATTCTAGTTTTGTAAACTTTGTATTTTAGATTATGATGTACAGCGGCTCAAAATGCCCGCTAAAGCGTAGTAAAACTCTTATTTTTGATATTAATGAAATATATGTTTGGTTTGTCTATGATTTTTCATGTTTTCGCAAAAGTATTCAATTTTGGAAATGAGATTAAGATTTTGAGAAATTGTTGGTGGATATGTTCTTATTCAATTTGTTTTTGGGTTGAATTTGATGAATGTGGTTGAAGGATTTTAAGTTGCATTTTAGTAAGATAAGTAGTTTGAGTTATGGGATTCTACCACAGGGTTTTTCGCCGTGGCGAAGCCAAGAGTTTTCCGTGGCGTAATTCACCTAAGGCAAATTCTGCCTTTCTCGTGGTGACTTCGCTGTGGCGAAGTTATACTTATAGTTCTAGCGAAATTGACCTGAAGGGTTAGTGGGTTTACACGCATATGTTCATCGTGGCAAAGCCCGCCTTTACTTCTGCAGGATTCTTCTTCCAAATCTCCCAATTCTAAGCCCTCCCTCCATGCTTAAGGTTCACGATCCCATATCCAATGTTGGGCTCCAGAAATGGGGTCCAACATGTTGTGGTATTTGAGCCACCAAGTTTAGGTCCAGGTTTGTGACTAGGTTTAGGAGTATCCTAGGCATGAAATGGGTAGTTTAGGACATGAAATGAACATGCATCGTTTTAAATGAACAGCTTGCATTGTTTTAAATTGTTTCATATGATTTGAAATTGTTTTAATACGAATTGAATTGTTTTTCATACTTGAAATTGTTTTGCATAAACTAAAGGTTTTCAATGGTTTTATATTCAAGGAGTGATTATGTCGCCTCGAAAGAGAACTCAAGGAGCTTTGACTCGATCTGGCTCTCACCAAAGGAGCACTGATGAATCCTATGTCCCACAAGATGTGGGGACATATTCTACTCCAGATTCTGAAGCACTTAGTGTGCAACATCAGGAGCCTCCACCACCTCCTCCTATGCCGCAAACAAACCCCATGGATCTACATTTCTTTCAAGCTTTTGCTCAGGCTTTCTCATATGCCATGGGCCAAGCGTCTCAAGTTCCGATGCAAGCTCTAGTGGAGAGGACTGGACAGTATGATAAGCTTCGCAAGTATGGAGCGGTAGATTTTAATGGAACTACAAATCTGGAAGAGGCAGAAGCATGGCTGAAGAGGACCGAGAGAGTTTTGCTTCAATTGAAGTGCTCTGATGAAGAGAAGTCGGATTGTGTAGTTAGCTTGCTGCAAGGGGATGCACTTCATTGGTAGGAACCAGTGCCCCACAATCAGGATATGCCTCCAGTGTTGTTATGGAAAGCATTTTTGGAAGCTTTCAGGAGGAAATACTTCTCGAGGGTCTATATTCAAGAAAAGGCTAGGGAATTTCTCAATCTCACATAGAGGGACATGAGTGAGTGAGTAAGAGTTGAGGTTCAAACAACTTTCTAGATATGCAGCTATCATTGTGGTGATTGAGGAAGAAAATTATCGTAAGTTTGAGGGAGGTCTCCATTTGGGGATCAAGGAGAAAGTCTTGATTCACAATTTCTGTGACTACCAGTAGTTGGTAGAGGCCGCACTTCAGGCTGAGAAGCTGGAGAATATCAAGTATGAAGTGAGCAGGAAGAGGAAGAACCGGGATAAATTTTCCAGAAAGACGGTGAGTGCTCTAATACTTTAGAGGGGTGTGAAGAGTTCTCACACACAGAGTGAGGCGGGGAGTAGTGCCTTTGCCGAGAACAAGCAAGCAAAGGCAGTGTCAGTGCAAGCTTCAACAGCAGGAGGCAATAGCAGGGTGGAGAGGAGCAGGAACATGAACCCCCAATGTGAGCATTATAGGAAGCTGCATAAGGGAGAGTGTTTCAAGTTACTGGGGGCATGGTTTCGATGTGGAGAGAAGGGACACATGATCAGGTGCTGTCCCCAAGTAACAAGGAATGAGGGGTCGCAGTTACAAGCCCCAAGGAGAGCTGAAACAGTGGGAACTAAATCAGTCACTAAGGTGGGTAGTTCTGGAGCTGCAAGGAAGGCTATTCCTCCGGGAAGGCCAAGGGGTCAGGCACGGGCAAGAGTGTTTGCTATGACAAGGGAGAAAGCTGCAGCCGTACCTGAAGTTGTCACGGGTATGACTCAATTAATTAATTATGAAGTATATGTTTTAATCGATTTTGGCTCCACACGTTCATTTGTTTCTACAAGTATGATTTTGCATGGTGTGAATTCAGTGCCTTTGAACAGTCCTTTGCTTATTACTACATCTTTAGGGAGGAATGTGATAATCAGTCAAGGGTATAAAGGTTGTGAACTCTTCATTGATGGTGCTAGACTAGTAGTGGACTTACTACCTCTATACCTAAAAGGCTTAGATGTTATACTTGGAATGGATGTTATGGAGAAGTATCAGGCGAGTTAGATTGTAGCCTTAAGGACGTAGAATTTAATATAGGAAATGGAGAGAGGGTGATTTTTATAGGAGATAGGGGGGCACCATCACCAAGAATTGTTTCAGCTTTGTTAGCTGACAGGATGATGAGAAATGGGTTTGGGTTGTGTGTTGATGTAGGGATACAAGGTGATAGCTTATGCTTCACGGAAGCTAAAGCCTTATGAACTGAATTATCCGACCTATGATTTGGAATTGGCAGTAGTGATTTTCGTCTTGAAGATTTGGATACATTATCTGTATGGAGTTCAGACGAAGATTTTTACGGATCACAAAAGTCTCAAGTATCTGTTGAATCAGAAACAACTGAATTTGAGACAGAAGATGGTTAGAGCTAATTAAGGATTATGATTTGTTAATTGAGTATCATCCAGGAAAGGCAAATGTAGTGGCTGATGCCTTGAGTAGGAAATCATTAATAGCCCATGTTCAGACAGTTTATCTACCTTTATTGGAAGAGATGACTAAGCTTAGAATAAGTTTGAAATAGGAGGAACTTGAGTGTATAGTTGCTATTTTCAGAGTCAGACCGATACTTAGGGAGAAGGTTAGGGAGCTACAAGCATAGGATGCAGAATTAAGCAAGCTCCGAGAAGAAATTTAGAATGGCAAAAAGTCTGAAGTGGTAGTGAGGGATGATGGACTCATGGTTATAGGAAGAAGACTTTGTATTCCGAATGTCAAGGATGAGATAGTGGATGAAGCACATAATGCACCTTAAACCATGTATCTAGATAGCACCAGGATGTACAGGGATTTGAGAGAAAATTTCTGGTGGAAAGGCATGAAAAGAGATGTAGGCACCGTTTGGTTCAACTTTTGGTCGGTGGAAAAGCACTTTTTTCTACCGCAAAAGCTATTTTAAGGAAAAAATGAGTGTTTGGCTATAAACTTTAAAAGTACTTTTGAAGTAGAAATAGCTTTTTTAAAAGCTAAAATACAGCTTTTTCAAAAGCTCAAATTTGGAGCTTTTCAAAA
>JAOSBO010000007.1:3052124-3077409 GCA_027563915.1 Erythroxylum rotundifolium
TACACCATTCAACCCCCCCTTCTTGTGTATCTAGTTTATCATATACGAGTTCTTTATTAACGTGTGATTCACTTCAAAGTTTTCAATCAAAATGGGAGAAAGAATAAAACAAAAAAAACAAGCATTTTCTTGTTTTCTGTTGCTTCTAGGATTATATAATCATGTTTAGTGTGAATTGACTAGAGAATTTTATAGCAACTTTTGCATGTATTTTAACTCTTGTGATTGGTCGATGTGCATTATCTTTAGAAGAGTAGTGACTAGTGGTAGACAAAGCCGGTAAGATTTTGAGCCTTATTAAACTTACACATTCATATCATTCTCATTATCTTTGTTTATGTGTGACCTTGTTGACATGCATGTCCTAATTTTGCTTTGATTTTCTATTCAAGACCACATTTTGATAACACATGCATTAACGTAGAGATGATTAAGCATTTGTTACATAAGCTACATTACCCATACAACCTTCCATATTGATATGATTTTTCCTTTATTAAGCCTCTTAAGCTTAATTTACCTTTTCTTTGTGTTTTACCCACATTACATGCTTTAATCCTAATCAAATGTCCTTCCCAAGCCTTAAAGATAGTGGAACATTTGTTGATTGTTAAGTTTGTGGATATACAAAATTATAAGTGTGGGGGTGTACATATTTGTAGGTTTGGGATAATATTTTACGTCTTATCCCTGAAATTCCAATGTTGATGTAGTTTCTTTTAATTTTCATAAAAAATTGAGAAAGAAAAGAGAAAAGCAAAACGAAGGAAAAGAAAAGGGAAATAAATAAATAAAAGCTTAAATAAATGAATCAAGGAGGAAGTGTATATATGTTCAAAAGTTGTTTATAATTAATCATACCTCTTATAGTTTTTTTGAATGCGTTACTTGAGTATGTTGAATATGAGGTAGATGTTGCCTTAGAAGGTCCACTAATTATAGTGTTATCATCAATCTTTAGAAGTGATCCATTTTGATTTTTTCTTTATATGGTTTGTGTGTGAGAGCTGAATTGAGATGTGAAATATAGTTGTTGCATTCGTTATAGCTGACGGTACCTAGTTTTGTATGAATGTTAACTTATGCACTTGATTCCTCATTGAGTATTTCTTTTGTATTACTAGATTTGATGACTTTCATGCTTCTTTACCCAAATACATCTTGCCCACATTATAACCTTGAAAAGTCCTTTAATCCATGATTTTGCATGTGAGCCTTAGTGGTGGTGAAATAAAATGATATGCAAAGTTGTGGAATGTCTTGGTTGTGAATGGTGCTAAGTGTACCTAAGAATATATCTTCTTTAAACACATTTTCCAAGTCTATCATTATATCTCTTGGTTTTTAAAAGTATTCAATGTTGAATGATCGTAAGTAAAAGCTTGGAATGTTAAAATTCTTACTATGATTTTTGAAAGACGTTCATCTTTTTTTATGACTATATATTCTTGGTACATATGAGAACTGAGTCAATGTTTTTGGATCTATGAGCTTAATTTTGATGTTTTACCCGAGAATGAACAAAAGCTAAGTGTAGGGGAAATTAATTTATGCTTAATGATTATAAATTTATTCCATAACATTTAGTGATTATTGCTATGAAAATGCTTAAGATACTCATTTTGACTTATATGTGATTTTAGGCAAAATTCGGAAGCAAAGAAGTTAAAAGGAGTCGAAAGCATTATATTTGGGCCATTGTCAAAGATTAATATTCATGTGTCATTAGGAAGTAAGAAGAAGAAAATTAGATAAGAAGCAGACAAGAAAAGCTCTTTAAAATACCATTTGTTGGACTAGAAGAAAATCTGGAAAATTCAATCCAAAAGAAGAAAATAAAGAAGCAATGAAAGCATCACTCACTCACGTAAGCATCACTCACTCACGTATGGTTGCATGGATTTTACATAGATTATTCATAGATTTGCATGCATACAAGATATCTTAACTTGAATTTCATGGATATCATTATAAAATTGTGAAAAATAGAAAGTGAATGGAGAGCAAGATGTCATCTTGCACACAAAAATAAAAGAAAAACATGACCTGAAAAAGAATGGAGTATAAACCGTGAGTGTATGAGTACTGGTAAGAGGTTGGTCTCACTCTTTAATTAACTTATCTTTGAAAAGAAAAAAAGGATGGTGGACAACATTTGGAGGGCTGGAAAGCTTCTCACGGTCATGAAAAACCCCTCAAAGCTATGAGAAGTTGCTCATGGGTGTGACAATTATGTCACACCCATAAGGCTCTCTCACGCCTGAGAGAGATAACTTACGGGAAAGAGAAATTTCCACATCACCTAGGTTTTTAGTATAAAGCAAAACGAAGCATGACGATTGAAGATATGAAGTTTAGGTGAGTTTTAGTCAAGAGAAAAGAAAAGAGGTGTTTAGGCTGGGTTGACTTGTAAGGGACCTTTGGTAGCTTTGGGAAAGCACAAAGAGGGAGGTAGGCTCCTCACCATAAGAATGAGAATACTCATCAAAGGGTAACTTCCTGACACTGGTCCAGAGGCAATATCATCCTTAAGAACCCAGTTAACTATTTTTTCCTTGTATTTTTCTTTCTTTCTCTCTTTAGAAATTGTTTATGTTATCCAATGTGTATGGATTTAGGTATTCTGAAAACAAATAATTCTTTCATTGGATCATTTATTTACAAGCCTATTGCTAGAATTTGATATAATCTATAATTGTTATATTTCTACTTTATATGTAGCGACTAATGATTTGTAATCATTAGGAGATAACATATCCTAGGTTAAATGATGCATCGTATATGGTTGTTGCCTTGATTAATCGGTTTTCCTAATTTGTAATTCGTATATAGACTCACCACTGTTATAATAGTAGTCTAGTTTATTTTGACTAGCATTACGATGAGTTGTTAATCAAGCAACACTAGAGGTTAGTATAATTAACTATACTAGGTTGTTCATAGTTATTGATGTTATAAAACATCTACCTGAAGAAATTCCCATTCTCAGGCTGATGAAAAATTGTCAATTAATAGAAGGTATTGTCAAAGTAGCATATACATAGAAGCCTACCAAAATGAACAACAAAGTATGGAAACCTTTTGGGAGGACCTTCAAATCTGCATACTCACAAGACTTGCTTTGGGGAAAAACTTATTAAAATCCACTAGATAAAAATCATATAGATGAAGTACCCATAGAAGTAACAAAAATTCATACCCCAAAAGTGATGCCACAATTTTGCAAACTACTGAAAAAATAATATCCTTTCCAACCATGAAAGCACTAGCTATCTCCAACTAGAAACAACTTGGTTTCAAAGAACTTCTTGTAAATAATCAAGATGACTTTTTCTTCAAGTTTTATAATAATGTCTCTGCAAGAAAAGTATTGAATCTTGGACTCTGACATATCTAGAATAAACCCCTCCTACTCTAAAACTGGTCCCTGACATCAATATTAAAGAAATCGAACTCTGTAATGTTCCATCTAGATGTGTATTTATGGGACACCTCTGAAGCACTAGTTATTGTAAGACTCAACCATATAGCCAATTATTTTGGGAAACCCATATGCCTAGATCAATCAACAATGGAGTGTAGTGCAATTAACTATACTAGAATGTGCATGATTATTGATGTTATGAAACACCTGCCTAAAGATATTCCCATTCTCAGGTTTGATGAAAAATTTTCAATTAATAGAATATATTGTCAAAGTAACATATGCTTGGAAGCTTACCAAAAAGAACAACAATGTGTGGAGGACCTTCAAATTAGCATACTCACAAGAGTTGCTAGGGCAATACAATTATTCTAATCCACTAGATAAAAATAATGAAGATGAAGTAGCTACTGAAGCAATATGAATTCATACCCCAAACTCAAGTGATGCTACAATTTTGCAAACAAAAGAAAATGATTGTAACATACCCGTTCCATGGAGCATATGCTCGAACATCCAGACGATACAAGAACATACCCTATGAGAATAGCATGTTAGAACAGTCACATTAACTTATTATGGAATCACACATAACATAAGTATTCAATCATAGTAAGAATTGTCTAAGTTAACTCATAGTATACTCCAGAAAAGCTATTACCTTAATGATCCAGCAGTGTCTGGATGCTAAAGATCAACTTATGCTTCTCTATCATACAATGCACATATATTTTACACATTATTAAGTTGATCAATCATATGATTATTCACTCATACACATGTAAATGTGTCACATTCAATGCATGATCAATTAAGTTTCCAGTTATGTATCCTTATCTAAAAATCTTGACCATTCAAACATCATAGCTTGTACACATCAAGTTTGTAATTAGGTTTATATCTTAAGTAAGTTTAATTATTCTAAATTCATCAATCATACATTCACCAATCCTTTTCTAGCATTATTTATTCACATAATTCCCCAATTCTCATTCATTCATATCTAGTTCACATTACTCATATCCTTTGGACCACATTTGCGTTCATAAGAACACCTTCATTCCTTTAACACTCATAAATTCCAGATTTTAGATACATTAATATCAAGGTAATCCATTCCTTAAATTATAACATCAATTAACAACCTAAATTTATTAAACCCTTAACCAATTAATACAACATCAAACTAGGTTCATTTTAAGCCTTAATCAAGTTCAAATACACCAATGTAAAGTGTCTTATCCTCATGGGGTTAAAGAATTGGAAAATATAGAAATTACCATTTCAAAACCTTGCCTAAAATTATAGGGAACCTTCCCATGATAGTGATAGATGCTAATGCATTTGTGCACAGTAGTGGGATGAGTGGCACGATCGCGGATTAGCCATTTTCCTTCACTTTTCTAGATTCTAACACCTTTATATCAAATTCAAAGCACCTTCATAATAGTCCATTAATTATACCTCAATTGTACCGTAATTATACTTCAATTACTTGTCAATTTCATCTCCAATTCCATCTCAAAATCATTCAATTGGCAGCTTATAAATTATTTATCTTTCATACATATAAAAACAAAACAGAAAATTTCATCACTTAATCTCATCATCTATGTAGTCCTAGTTTTGTCCAAACTCAACAACACTTCACTAGCTCGTTTCTTTAGAATAAATTTAACTTCATTTAATTCAAATATCAATTTAAATCATCTATATAGCAACCTATAACCTACGGTTCTCCTGCATAAAAAGAAAAATAGAAAAGTATCCAATTTATGTAGCATTTTCTAGCACACTTCATTATCAACATCATATGCAATCCATTCCAATTCAATCATCACAAATTTTTTATTATAACATGCCACAAAGATCAATACTTTACTTACTTGTTTAGTTCAAGTTCCACCTAAATTCATGCATGCAAGATCATCTCAAATACAAGGTGGAAATTGGTTGGTTTTTAGCAAGGATAAAGACAATTGCAAGTACAACAATGATCTAGCTCTTTAAGTATCTTTATGAAGCTAAAAGCGTGGATTTTGGTGTGGCAATTAAACAAAACTTAGATAAAATGCAGAGATGTAAAGTGAAGAAAGAATTTGGCTATGAGAGAAGAAGATGAGAGTTTTAGGAGAAATTTACGAATGAAGCAACTTACCATATGTGTGTCGTATAGTGTGATTAGTGTTAGGACACTTATCAAGAGTCTAGGCCAGCTACATGTCCTCTCTTCATGCTGCCGAATGTCATAATTATGCTAAGCCATTTTTCACTCAACCTCTAATCCATTTATCACTTAATTTACTATGCCACATGTCACTAAATTCTACTGCTATGTGTAACTTATTTCATAGGCTTAGTCATCCTAAATTTCCATATGTCAATTTGACATTTTTCTTAAACTAAATGTGCTTTCTAATTCATCAATTTTCCAATTGTAACAATTAGTTCCAAATTTACTAATTATAATCCACCAAACCAAAATTTAAGATATGAGCAATACATAATTCACATCATGATCATTTTAAACCTTTCATATCCCGAATTATGTCAATTGAGTGCATGTACAATCTTGGCAATGTTTAGTAAATCATGATATATGTGTGTATGCAAATATTATGCATGTGAATGAAATGAAGTTCATAAATGACTCAATAGTCTAAGATTCTAACCCTTATAAAGTTTCAGAAATTGGGTTATTACAATTCTCCCCCTTAAGAAATTTTGTCCTTGAAATTCTTACCCGATTGATCAAGTAGATGGTGGTTCTCTTTGCTCATGTTTTCCTCATTCTCCTATGTGGCTTATCCTCTCAAATGATTCCTCCAAAGAACTTTAACCAATGGGATTACTCAGTTTCTTAATTGTTTAGTCTGATAACCAACTATTTTGATTGATTCCTTTATATAACTCAAATTAGTTACAATTTCAACTTCTTGTGTCGGTAATACATTTGTTAAATCTAACCTTTATCTCCTAAGCACACTAAAATGGAATATATTGTGAATCTGAGACATCTCTAAAGGTAATTGTAATAACCCATTTTCCATACTATTGGTTAGGATCCTTAGAATCCTGAATCACTATACATGAAAAATAACATTGAGAAATTATGAGGTGCATTGCATTCACATGCATATCATTAGCATACATACATGAATTATGATATTGTACACGTTGAAAAGATCATATATGCACTTAATTGACATATTCCCTAGTATAAAGGTTTAAAATAATCATGATGTGAAATGTGAATTATAATGTCTTGAATTTGGGTATGATGGTTCTCAATTATTAATTTAGATTTTATTTATTATAATCGGGAGATTTATAAAATTATGTGTATTTTTAGACTAGGAAAAATGACAAGTGGCAAGACAAGTTGATAAATGGTAGTAGAAATAGGTGACACATGGTGTTAGAAATGAGTGATACGTAGCATTAGAATTAATTGACAAGTGGCTTAGATAATTGGATGATAAATGGATTAGAGATGGGCAGACAAATGGACTAATTATTAAGGGATATGTGGTAGCATAAGTATAAGAAATGAAGCTTATTTCTCTATTTGGTAAGTTTCATGACACTCACTAAGCATTTACTTACCATGTATTTAACCCATCTCACGATATACTCAAACATTAAAGGCCATCTTTCATTTTCTACTTTTATTATATGCTCTCATCTTTTTCCTTCTTCTCTCAATTTTCGACACTCACTCCCCTCACTTACAATGTTAAGCTTTGCCAAAAATCTGCACTTTGTGACTTCACTCTTTTACTGTCTTGTTTTTGTTACCAAAGACCCAACCTTTTTCTTCCTTGAAATGGTGATTATATTGTAAGCTTAGAGGAGTCAGGTTACTTAAGGATTTGAGGAGTTTTTAAGCTAAACAAGCAAGTATATTATTGATCTTCATGGTTTGTTTTAATAGAAGCTTTATGATGATCATTTAGGGATAGATTGATTGTGAAAATGGTGTTGAAATGTGCGCTGGAACATTGTTGAAGAAATGGATATGTTGTGCTCTGTTTTTTAATGTAGGAAAACCATGGATTTTTATTTTTTATGTGGATGAAATAGATTGGGATTTAAAGTAAAACAAAGGTGAATTTATGTTTACAAAAAAGGCTAGCGTAGTGTTATTGAAATGAGAAGAACCAGGACGATAACGAATGATAGTGATCATGTTATGGTTTTGCGTAAATGATAAACAATAATTTTGATAACTTTTGTATGGATGATTTTGAGTTGGAATTGAGGTGATATTGATGAGAAATTGAGGTATAAACGATGATCTATGCATAAGATGTTTTACGTTTGGTAAGGAGCTAAAATCTAGAAAAACATCAAAGGAAAAGGCTAGGAAATTCACAGATTACACATCCCATGATCATGGGAATGGCTCCACGGTTATGAGAAATGCAAGGAAAATGAAGAAAATGTTCGGATGACACATCCCACAATCATGGGAATTCCTCCATGATCGTGGGAAAGGCTTTTGATGTGAACTTTTCTCTTTTGAGTGATGTTTGAATCAACTAATGATAAGCTACTTAACTTTGGTGCATTTAGACTTGATTAAGGCTTGAAATGAACCTAGTTTGATGCTTGATTAATTGGTTAAAATGCTTGATATGTTTAAGTTGATAATTGAGGTTATAACAAAGGAATGGATTGTTGATATCATTGTATAGAAATATGGAAATTTATGAGTATGATAGAATGAAAGTGTTCGTAGGAATGCAATTGTGATCCAAAGCATATGCGTAAGATGTATAAGGTATGAATGATAGAAAATTGGGATGTTTTGTGATTATACAATGCAAGATTATTAAATGTTAGAAAAGGAATTAGTGAATGCATGATTGATGATATTAGTATAAGCAATTTTACTTGAGGTATAAACTTAAGTGCAAACTAGACATGTATAATTTATGATGTGAGAATGTTTAAGAGTTGTAATTTAAGGATAAATACTTGGAATAGTCAATTAAGCTGGCATTATACATAACAAATATACGTATATATATGTGCAGGATTCAATACTTATTTGAATAATTAAATTAGTAATGTGTATAAAATATGCTTATTGCATGATTTAAACTCTTAAGTTGAATGATAGCCTCTAGACATTGCTGATTTATTAAGGCAATAGCTAATCTGGAGCTTACTATGAGTCAGAATAGATGTCTTCTCACTAGGAATGATCTGTTTCTCTTTAAATTCCAATTATTAAAATGTTAGTTTCAGACATTAATAGTACAAGTTTGATAATTGAGATTGTATCAGAAGTGTTTATAATTTAATGTGAATTTGAAAGAAATATATGTACTTAACAAAATGTTGAATGCCAAACTTAGATCCGATGAATATGTGAAAATGACTATATGTAATGAATGAAATTGATTGATTGCATATAATGAGAAATGATGCATTTCATAACATTGATATCCATTATCAGATAAAGGAGTTGTGACTAGAGTGATCAATGATAAAAGAGCTTAAAGCTCAAAAATATGTATAAAGAGCCACAGACTCAATTGTTAATGAGCCCAGTATCTACAATGGATATGGGACAGTATTTGAAATGAGCCTAGCATCTACAAGAGATACAAGATAGTTAATAGGTACTCGGTCTTAACAAAATAAAACAGTAAAAGTGGAGTCACATATGCATAAGCATTTGCATGTAAATATCTTTACATGTATTGAGTGAAAGATTAAAATGAATTACTAAATTGTGATGATATTGTAATGTGAAAATTTTGCGTACATGTTAATGAGATGAATAATTGAATGAGTACATGAAGTGTAAAGTGATATCCATCAATTGATGATATAATTTATCTGTGTATTGAATTGTGAATTGTCTTTTGTGTTTAATGTGAGTGAGCACATAGAGAATGGTTCATTCATTGAGTTCACAAAACTCATAAAAATTGCAAATGTTGATTTTTAGCTAAGAGGAAGACTTAACTCCTAAGACAAACTAGTAAAAGTCTAGTTCTGCCCATTTTGGAAGTCACGAATGGCTTAAAAGTCTGGTCAACTGATATTGAGGAATTAGATAAAATACTTATAACACCCACATACCCCCTAGAAAGATATGCAAATCCCACACAAAATAAAACTAACATATACCACACATTTCAAAGCACTTCCAAAAACTCAAGCAAACATATATTACATATCATTAGATGTTATTTTATAAACAAAACTTCTCTTACATACTGCTTATCATAATAGATGCCATAAATTCAAAAGTCAACCTATATTAAGGTTATTCCAAACCATTTACACTAAAATATAAAATGTCTCATTTTATTAGATACAATTCAAAAACAACTCAAACAAAACATCTTCCAAGCATATCAAGTCCTTCATTGGACACTATGGTTATCTTTGTCCTAGTCCTTAAATCTTCTTATCAGAACCTACATAGAAGTAAAACCATCACGTTAAGCATAAAACGTAGTGAGCAATAACCAAACAAGATATAAAATGGAAACTACTTCTAACAGTCATCTATCATTCACAGGCACTGAATCATGTCATATCGCAAACAATCTTTAATTATTCAAATTAAAAAGTAGCCCAGCATCATTTACATCAGAGTAGAATATAATATAGTGCATCAGATCAGAACATAACTTATATTAGATCAAAACTTAACGTGCATTAGAACTAAACTTAGTTTATTTAGAATTGAACATATATTAGAACACAAAACAAATTAGCATGCCGATCTTTTATACAAAAGTGGGTAACGAGACAAGAACAGAAGAGACTTACGTCTCAGTATCAGGTGACGCTGAAGTTTCAATATCAGGACTCACCAAAGTGTCAATATTAGGAGACACCGAAGTGTCTATATCAGGAGAAACGAAAGTGTCAAACACCGAAGTGTCAAAGGAGCAGCTGTAGACCCTTCTAGGCATGCCTATTTACCCATAACTTAGACTTGGCAGTTTTAAAACAAATCATTTCAAGTTTCAGAATTACATGCAAAAGATATGGTGCATAACTTATGTCTTTATTCCACTTTCCTCAAATTGAACATATACATGCACATCTAATTAATCATACCTTATGAGCATAAAAATTTGTAGTAATGTACCATTAAATTCACAAACAATCATATTCAATTCACATCATATAAGCCTTTTTAAACGTATTTGTATTTGTAAGGACACATTCATCCTTAAACTTGCCATACATTTCAACATTAGGCATATTAATCATTAACCACGCATTCTTTAATTAGTTACCTCAATTAACAATCCATAACTGAATTAACTTTTACTCAATTAATTTAACATCATTTAGGTTCATTTTAAACCTTAAATAAGTTCAATCAAACCATTATTAGATACCTTAACCTTGCATAGTCCAATAATTGTCCAAACCAACATTTTCTCCTTCCTAAGTACTATCGTCCCCATGATCGCTACAAAAGCTACTACATTTGCCCATGATTATGGGATGCCTGCCACGATCATGGCCTACTCCATTCTCTTGTGAATTTCCAAATTCAACAGCTTTATTCCAAATTCTAAAAGCCTTCCTTTCAATGCATATATAGTATCCATGCTTGAATTCCTTATCAATTTCTTGTCCTAAACCAATTCAAAAATAATTGATTAGATAACTCATAATTCATCATCTTACATGCATCAAAACTAGACCAAAAGTTATCATACAAGGATAATTTTTCCAGCATTCATTTCTTATCATCTTAACATATATTCTAATCAATTCAAGTATCGAAAATTTCATATTATAATATGAAATCAAGTTTAGCATTCCCTTACCTATTTAACCTCAAATTCCAACTCCAAAGAACCAGCTAATCAATACAACCTTAAGGTGCAAACAAGTGATTTTTAGATAATAATATGAAGACCACTTTGAACTAATTTTTTGGCTATTTTGTCCAATGTTAAAGTATGATTTTTGTTCAACAATTTGGATAGGATTAAAACAACAATGTAGAGAGAAAAGAAGAGAAAATTTAGTAGAGAAGAAAAAGGAAAGAAAATAGAAACTTGTCTCTAGAATTTGCCTTATCATTATGCAAGGTGTCACTAATTTACCTATGCATGTGTCTTGTGGCATGTTAACCATTTGGTAATTAATTCAGCTGGCACTAATCACCTTAAGATGTTGTCATAAGTCACCAATTAGTTAATCCACATGTCACTCTAAGATTGGTTCACTTGTCACATAATAATTGGTCTATTAGTCACATATTTAACTATGCCAAATTTCACTCAATTGTAGGTTTAGTCATACTAATTTTCTTGAACCAACTTATCTTGCCACTTTGCAATTTTCCTAGTCTAAATGTACATTTTAATACCTTAATTCTCTAATGGTATTCATTAATTCCAATTCACTAAGTATGATCTATTAACCAAAATTCAAGATCAGACCAAAATTTGAAACATATAAAATTCACGATCATAATATAATTTTAACAGTTATTACATATAATTTCATGAACATGTAACATTCCAATTATTGTGTAATTTAGGGCCTTAGAATTCTCTTCCCCTTAAAAGAATTTCATCCTCAAAATTCATACTTGATAGGAATAATTGAGCTCTCATGGTCGATTCGAGCTCCCAAGTTGTTTCCTCAAGTCCATGGTGTTGCCAGAGTACTTTCACCAAAAATAATTGCTTATTTCTAAGTTGTCAGAGTTTTTTTTGACTAAAATAAACACAGGCTCTTCTTCATAAGTCAAATCTAGTTATACTTAAATTTCTTACATAAGAATCTTATTTTTATCATTAGAACAATATTTTCCCAACATCGAAATACGAAACACATCATGCTACTTGGTAAATTCCTTAGGAAGAGTTAATTGATAAGCCACTGGTTTGATTCTCTTAAGAATCTCGTAAGGAACATTATAACGTGGGCTAGGCTTACCTTTCTTCTCAAACCTATGTATTCGTTTCCATGGCGATACTTTCAGGAATACTTTATCACTTACCTGATAATATCTTAATCAATATAGGACTTTTGCCTATCAGTGACAACTTTTAATCTTTTCTGGATAACTTGAACTTTCTCTTTAGTATCTTTCACAATATCGGGCCCAATCATCTTGTTTTAACATAATGCAGTCTAGCATACCAGAGTTCTACACCTTTAACCATATAGCACTTCATAAGGCACCATGCTAATACTAGTCTGATAACTATTGTTGTAAACAAATTTCATCAAACTAAGATAGTCATCCCAATTTCCTGGGAATTCCAACACTCAACCCCAAAGCATATCTTCCAATATCTAAATCACTCATTTAGATTATCCATTTGTTTCGGGATGTAAAGTGGTATTGAACTTGACTTGAGTGCCCAAATCCTTGTGTAGACTTTTCTAGAATCTATAAGTAAATCGACTATCATGATTAAAAATAATAGATAATGGCACCCCATGCAACCTCACTATCTCATTCACATATAGGTCTACAATCCTATCTAGTGAATAATCAGGATGAAAAAGTAGAAAGTGAGTAGACTTGGTAAGTTATCTACAATCACTCGTACAATATCATGCTTCCTTTGAGTGAGAGGAAGCCCACTGGTAAAATCCATGGTAATGTTATCCCATTTCTATTGAGGAATCAAAGTAGGATGTAACAAACTAGATGGGACTTGGTGGTCAGCTTTAACTTGCTGACATGTCAAACATTTAGATACATAATCTACCACATCATGTTTCATACCTGACCACTAGTAATGTTGCTTCAGATCTTGATACATCTTATTTCCACCAAGATGCATTGTAAAGATAGTATTATAAGCCTTAAACAATAATTTTCTCTTCAATTTATCATTAGCTAGTGCACACAATCAATCTTTATAATAAAGATCACCATCTCCTTTCACAGAAAAATCTAGTTATTTGCTTGCATAAGTTGCCAAAATAAGTTGTTACAACTTATCATCACCTTTATGTGCATCACAAATTTCTTGCCTCAAGGTAGGCCTAACTTTCAATTAAGCTATTAAATCCTGATTAGATGTAAGTCTCCTTTCACTCTGTTCCATTGATAATGCTGAAATAGTCTTCCAACTCAAGGCATCAGCTAGATACAAGCCTTAATCGGGCGTTAATCCATAATGTAGTCATAATCTTCAAATAGTTCTAACTAACGTCGTTATCTCAGATTAAGTTCCTTTAATAAACAGGTACTTCAAAATTTTATGATCAGTAAAAATCATACACTTTTTACCATACAAGTAGTTATGGTACCATCACATTTTCAAATCAAACACTACGGCTGTAAGTTGAAGATCATGTGTAGGGTAGTTATGTTCCTGAGGCTTTAGTTCCCTAGATGCATATGCAACTACCTTTCCATCCTACATCAAAATACAACCAAAACCATTTCTGGATGCATCACTAAATATAACATTTTCCTTACCAGGAGTGGGTTGAGCCAATATAGGAGATTTAGTAAGCATTCTTTTTAGTTGATCAAAACTAGTTTGACATTTAGCAAACCATTCATACATCACTCCTTTTCATAGCAGTTTAGTCAAAGGGAATGCTATTACCGAGAATCCCTTCATAAACCAACGATAGTAACCTGCCAAGCCTAAAAGACTTCTCACTTCTATCACACTCCGTGGTGGCTTCAAGTTAACAATTGCTTCAATCTTACTAGGTTTAACTCTAATCCCTTGAGAAGAAATAACATTTCCTAGAAAAGATACATCCTAAAGCTAGAAATCACACTTACTCAACTTATCATACAACTGCTTTTCCCATAGGGTTTGTAACATAACCCGCGCATGCTTAACATGATCATGCTTATTCTTGGAATAGGTCAAGATATCATCTATAAACACCACTACAAACTGGTCTAAATAGGGCCTAAACACTTTATTCATCAAATCCATAAATGCAACTAGAGCATTAGTTAATCCAAATGGCATTACCAAAAATTCATAATGTCCATAACAGGTCCTGAATGCAGTCTTCAGAACATCTACATCCTTTACTTGAAGTTGATAGTATCCTTATCGCAAATCTATCTTTGAAAATCCTCCTGTATCTTTCAATTGATCAAATAGATCTTCTATCCTTGGAAACGAAAACTTATTCTTCACGGTGCCTCTATTTAGTTACCTATAATTAATGCGCATCTAGAGAATACCATCTTTCTTTTTAATAAAAAAATTAGTGCTCCCCAGGGTGAGACACTAGATTAAATGAACCCCTTATCTAGTAGCTCTTGCAACTGAACCTTCAACTCCTTCAATTCAGCAGGAGCCATCCTATATATTGCTCTGGATATAAGAGCAATGCCAAGCATAACTTCAATAAACACTCTACTTGCCTTTCAGGAAGGAGTCAAGGTAGCTCTTCAGGAAATACATCTAGAAATTCATTCTCCACTGTAATAACTGACAACTTAACACTCGCTTTCTGAGAATTAATTATAAAAGCTAGATAAGCTTCACACCCCTTCCTAAGGAACTTTCGAGCTTGCATAGAAGATACCACATTAGCTAGAAAACTAGTGTGGATGCTATGCATTACTATTTCAAATTGATCAAGTTTTCTAAGCACAACTATCTTAGCATTATAGTCAACCACTTCCTCATACTTGGATAACCAATCCATACCCAAATCAAATCAAATTCATGAAAAGACAATTTAATTTGATCCGCTACATAATCACTTCCTTAGATCATAACAAGACAATTTCTATAGACCTGATTAACGAGTACACTACTACCCAAAGGACTGGTTACATGAATATCATACGTTAACCGATCTACAATCATCTTTTTATTAGGAATTTCTTCAGTATAGATATAAGAATGAGTGGATCCAAGATCAATCAAAGCAAGCATTTCAGAATCAAAGAGAAATATAGTACCTATAATGACTTCAGGTGCATCCTGGTGCTTACAAGCTTTCAAAGCACAAGCTCGAGCTATAACAGATGATATAGCAAGTCTGTTAATAGTTTCTGATCTAGTGCTGAGACTAGGTCTAATCTATCCAACTCCTCCATGACCTCTATCGCGTCCTTTATTTATAGCAGATGTATGAGAAAACTCTCTACTAGCTTATGATTTCTGAGGCTGTCTCATAGGACAATTGGCTATCAAATGCTCTGTGCTACCGTATCGATAACATGCACCCATAGCTTTCCAACAAGTAGCCTAATGGTGTTTGGAGCAATGAGAGCACTCCGGAGCACCAGAACCTCGGCCCATAGAAGGACCTTTACTAGAATCATCCGATAAAGGGAAGTCATGTAGCCTTCCCTTAGCTATAAATCTCTAAGTAAATTCTTGAGTAGTGGAGGAACCTTTACGACTTCTCTTGCCCAAGGACTGACCTCCTCTAATAAAACCTTTTTGTTGGCCCTTTTCTCTTCCCAACATCTCTTGCTTTTCTATCTTCAGGGCATCTTGTACTAGTTGATAGTAACTTACTTGTTGTAACAGAGAAATTATCGCCAGATGCTCTTTGATCAAATCATTTAAAAAATCTTCAAAATGATGACACTGAAACTCCTTAGTAAGTATGGATTCAGGTGCATAATCATTTATTCGATTAAATTCTCTGTCGTACTCAGCAACAAACAAGTTTCTCTACTTTAGGTTCAGAAATGACTTCTTTTTCTCATTTCTATAAGCTTAAGAACATACTTGGCTTTAACCTCTTGGGAAAGAAATGCCAAGTCAGAAACTTTGGTAATTGAGGATTTCTTAGAACAAAATTCCACTATTCATAGGATGCTCCTTAAAGAAGGGAGACAACACAGTGCACCATCTGTACAGGTAGGCAACTAATTTCATTTAACATCCTCTTCACTTTTTAAAACAAAAGTTCATCTTTTTAAACTCCTCCAGAGATGTTCTAGTAAATTCCTCAGCTTCGTACTTCTGTAACTAATCAATAAGAGTTTTGGTTAAGGTCATATGATGTAATAATGCCATCATGTCTTTCAACTTAACCAAAGCCTCTCTCTCAGATAGAGGTGGAGGAGGTGGCACTTCAGCTTGACCTCGATTGACCCCAAAGGGCCCCTATATAGATGGACGAGATCATATAGGATTATTACTCTCTGCAACCTTGTCAATAGCTTCATGAGATCTTTTTATACTCAAATCTAAAACCAAAATATGGGCGCAAAACATAACTCTTATATCCAAGTATACGCAAAACATAACTCTACCATTGCTACCTCCATTACTCCATTCTCGACATATTTTCCAGTTATTTCAATTTTATTGATGTATAAAATTAAGATAGTTGTTAAGAATAGGTTGTGTTTAATGTTGAGTTTTTATTTATATGTACCTTTGGGATTGTTATCTTAGATATTAATGAAATTCAACTTATTGTGATTTTATTGAGTTATTTGTGATTCAATTTATGTGCTTAATAATTCAGTAACAAACTGAGAGGGTGAACCAAATGAATATCGTCAAATTAGGCTAATGAGAGTTAGGTAGTTTGATAGATAAAGAATTGAATCAAACCATTAAATTTGTGTAGTGAGAGATCATCCATAGGTTTTTAGATAATTTTAGAACTAATTTAGGTTTTGGGTAAATTATGAATTGAGAGATTACAATTCTATAATTTAAATTAGGGATTATACATTAGGGTTAAAGATTATAACTTAAAAGAGAGTAATACACCTTAGAATCATTTAGCCCCGTTATTTCGGTAATCTCATATTCAATTAGATTTTTGTTAAGGTTGAATAAAACCCTCTTTCTCTCAATTGGTAGTCCTAGGTTGATTTTTGATTGGGTTGTGCAAATTATTATCCTATTTATATTTGTGAATTTTAATTTTTGAATTCGATTGTTTAATTGAATAATTTTTTGCTTTAGTTTTATTTAATTGAATTATTTCAATTTAGTTTGGCCTTAGAATTTAGGATTAAATTACTCCTCCTTATGGGATTGATATCTTAGGTACTACATGAATGACCCGTGCACTTGTAGTATTATCGAGGTTATAAATAGTAAAACTTAGCATATGTAAACCTGCGATCAAACTTTTGACGTCGTTGCCAAGGAGGTGATAGTTTAGTTCTATAAATTAAGGTGTTAGTTAGTTTAGTTTTTAATTTGTTGTTTCATTCTTTGGTTTTATTTCAAAAATTGTGCTCTTACATGAACACAAGAGTCACGAAAGGTTTGAGTCGTGCAACGGAGACATTAGACTTAGATATTACACAAATAGAATGAACCTTTAGGAAAGCTCGGCGAGAAGAGGAGGAGGAAGAAGAAGAAGAAGATATTGGAAAATCAACAATGGACAAGGAGTTTCAAAACATGGACGAAGGAGTTAACCAAGGACTGAAAAAGATGACGCTCATGGACTTCATAGGGAGTCCTCTTTTGCAATCTTTGGTTAACTCTATAGTCCATGTTTTGAAACTCCTCGGCCATAAGGGTCCTTTATTCAATGTTATGAACCAAGAAGTGGTTAGGCCGCCTGCTCAAGCAGCCTCGTTCGAGGTTAAGCTAGCCCTCCTCAATATGCTTTACTAGAATGTGAAACTCTACAGATTGGCAAATGAGGATCCTAACACACACATCGTTAATTTCCTCAAGATCTGTGATACTTTTCAGTATCATCAGATGTTAGAAGATGTAGTTCGAATCAGAATATTTCCTTTTATTCTTAAAGATAGAGCAAAGACTTAGTATCATTCTCTGAGCCTAGCCAACATTATGATATAGGACCAGTTAGTTTATGCCTTTTTGGATAAATATTTTCCGTTGACTAGGACAACGAAGATAATCAAGGAAATCACCAATTTCCACTAAGGTGACAGGGAATCAATTTACGAAGTGTGGGAAATATATAAGGACCTGCAACGGGAGTGTCCACTCCATAATCTACCTAAGGAGTTCCTAGTGCATACTTTTTACAATAGGGTGAACCCATCAACAAGAGGCATAATTGACCCAGCTTTTGGAGGATCCTTAATAAGGAAGACAGTTGATGAAGTGGAGAGTTGATAGAGGAGATGGTAAGCAATAGTTACTTATGGACGAAGGAGCGGGGGAGACAACTAGCTACTTTCAGAGAGCAGAAGGGAATTGTCATGGTCAATCAGATAAAGATGAAAGCAAAGATTGACAGATGCAACAACTTAATAGTATGAAGGCATCATCCTTAGCTTCGATAAAAGCCATACAATTGAAGTGGGAGCTCTGTAGCCAAATAGACCATGATACTATGAACAGTTATCTAATGAAAGAGGACAATTAGGAGTAAGAGAATTTTATGGGGTCTCAATATGGACGAGGAAGGGAAAAAATCCTTACTCCAACACTTTCAAACTTAGGTTGAAGAATTACCCTAACTTCTCCTGGTCGAGTGACATGGGAGAACAGTTCAGGCCATAAGGACAATTAAGCTTTCAGCAAGATAAAGCAAGCTCAATGGAATCAAAGTTAGACAAGATTTTGGACAAGATCAGAGGCATTAAAGATGTGAATAAAAGGCTTGAAAGTAAATTTTTGCAAGTAATGAAGAACTACACCTTGTCTTTACACAATCTAGAAGTCCAAGTGGGCCAGTTAGCGGAAGCAATGTTTACTCGTAGTGCTGGAACCTAGTATAATCCAAAAGAATGGATCATGGCGATCAGTAAAACCTAGTATAAGGAATCATAGAAGGTGAAGGAAGAAGAAGATGAAGGAAGTCAAGTAGTTAAAGAAAACCTTCCAATTGAGCCCGTGATCGAGTCACTTAAGGCAACTTGACATGTATTTTTGTTCCCTATTCTTCAGCAGTAGGAGTTATATGCAAAGAAGGTAACGAGGCAATTAGAGGAGATTGGATCCAACAAGGTTTAGGAAGTGACAGAACCATTCTAGACATAGCTCACACTAAATGAATCCATAAAGAAGAGCCAAGAGCAAGTATCAGAAAAAGACTCCAACATCGCACAAAAGATGGAGGACTCAGGGGACTTTTTAATCCCCTGTAGTATCAATAGAATCATCATAAACAGGGAATTCGTGAATTTGGGTGCAAGTATAAACATGACGCCCCACACTTTTAGTCTGAAGTTAGGGTTACGACAATTAGTACCCACATAGTTTTTAGTAAAGACAGTTGACAGAATAATGTATAAATTGAGGGGGATTATAAAGGATGTGCCAATAAAAGTTAATAAATATTCCTTTCCCATAGACTTTTACATATTGGACATTAGCAAAGATATGGAAACCCCGATAGTTTTTGGACGACTGTTCTTAGCCACTGTGCATTCAATCATTGACATTGATAGGGGAGAATTAACTCTTAGGGTAGGAAAAGAGCAAATAACCTCAAGTGTCTAAAAAAGACTACGAATCTCCTTCACCTTTAATAGATATCAAAGAACCCAAACTCGAGGAGAATAAAAGGATTTCGTAGATCTTGTGAATGTCTTCAGGAAGAAGTGCTCGCAAAGAAGAAAGTGAGGAAAAGAGAATTGTAAGGAAGGTGGGAACTGTAGCATGGTAGCTAAAGTGCAAACTTTGAGAATAATTACTACACTACCATTGAGACCTGGATTCGAACCACCATAAACTTGAAGGAACGTCGAGCTACCGATGTTAAAAGAAGAACTGCACAGGAGGCAACCTATTGAAAATTATTTTCTTCATTTTTGTTAGAACATTTGAATTCCGTAATTATGTTTAATAAATAAAATTGAGAAGGAATACGATTTCAGAATCAAGTCGATAATTTTATCAAACCAGAAAAATAGAGGTGAAAAGTTCCATAAAGAATTAAGAAATCAAATTGGAAAAATTGGAAAAAGAACAAAAGAAGGAAAATGATGTTTGTGGTCGTGGCCTACAACTATGCAGAAAAGGGGGAGCAAATTTAAAGAATTTTACCATTTTACCCTTTTTACCACCTATATATTCAGTGTTAACTTCATTTCTTCACTCACTTTAACTTTCATTTTATCTGTCTAGATTTCAAGCCTCCAAACACTCTCACATGTCTTAAAATTTTCAAACTTCCAAAATCCTTCCAAATTCTCAATTCTTAAGAAATTATGCCATGCATTAAGCAATCTTTTAGAAGGAGTAAGCTGGATGAAATCAAGTTACAGGACATGGGAGAAGAAATTGAGCAGCAAACTTTGATGTGCCCTTCCCAATCTACATAAAGGAGGAAGGTACTTGTGTCCGATCTCTAAATTCTAGAAAAATAGTAGTTCCCAGATACTTTGATTTTGAAATACTCGATTGGCTACAGCTACGCAATAGAGTATAAAATTTAGCTAAGAAAATCTAGTAGGCCTAATTTATACGATTCCAATTTCTTGTCTATCAGGAGCTCATGTTGGAATTCTTTACTTCACTGGCCTATAAACCTACTAACCCCAAGGAATTGTGGTTTAGGTTGAGAGGAAGAGCTAACGAATTGAACGTAGAAATCATGTTCGATATGTGTGGATTCCTCGAATCCTCCATCATTGATCGACATGATCATTTTTATCCCTGTTGATATTGGAATGAACTCACTAGAATTGAGCAATTATATGCCAAGAATGTTCATAACAACATAATCAGGTCCCACAAGCACATACTGTTGCACAGTTCATGTGTCTGTTTTATGTTATGGTGCATGGACCCTAACATTTCAGTGTGTAAATCCACAAATGTGCTAAATGCCATTATTGTAATTTGACGTAAGAGGAGCAACAATCTAGGTATGGGGTACCTAGTATCAGTCATTGCTGAATATTATGGCATGGATAGTAGTAGGTTACTAAACCGTCTCCACTGATGGCGGGCTGAAATCCTTATGTCCTACAACATGGAACTTAGGGATATTAGCAAGAAGACTCATGTGAAGATTTGGGCCAGTTAGGCAAGCTCAAGTTCAACATTGTCTCAACAAGAGGAATCTATCAGTGAAGAATCTGAGGAAGAAGAAGAGGAAGAACAAAGCTGGAAGAAGGTTTTGGATTCAATCTCCGACACCAACAATACGATTGCGGAGAACACCAAAACTATGAGAGAAATGGCGCAGACACAATGATGCTAGAGCAGGGATATTTGACAGATCCATCGGTATTTTAAGGCTTAAGGTGTTCAATTGCCTCCTCTGACACCATCAGCATCTCCACCTCCATGAGATTTTTGCCTAACCCAATTTTATTTTTCAAACTAGCCTTTAGTCCTATTGTTTTATTTTTATATTTATTTCTATTTTTATTTATTTTTTGTTTACCGTAATTTTATATTTCTTCTTTCCTTTTATGAGCTTGCTTTTTCCTTCTCACATTAGCGACAATGAGTTGTTCAAGTGTAGGGAGGGTTATATGTTTTGCTTTATGTGATTTTGCATATTGTATGATAGTTTTAGGTTACGTTTTGTGAATTGTTTGAATGCGTCAATGGCTTAAATGGATTGAAATTCATTTAATTTTAAACATAGTATATTAGGTTGTGAATAATCGTTAGCCTGAAAAATTAGTGAATTAACGGTTCTTTGGATAAATAAACAACTTAATTAGGATTTAGTGTAAGTTTAACACGCTCTAGGTTGTCATATTCATTCATAATTCGAGGCCTTTTAAACTTAAGTAGCTTAACTAGTATTTTTCATGGAAAAATGTAGCCTAAACAACGAGGTAGAAACTATTAAAAAAAAGTCTATTTTGATTAAATAAATCAGTAACCACTAACTTTTGGGTTATAAATAGAGCTAGTAGCAAGTTGAAAATGTGATAATAGCTGAGTAACCAGATCGACATGAATCACAAATGTGTGTCTCCCTATTAAAAATCTGTAATGACGTTTTATGAAATATGACTTACTCGAGTAAGCGGATCGACATTCACTACCAATGTTTGCCTCCACGTAAAAAGACTAAGTCCATGTTCAATTAAATAAAACATGTGTTTTATTAATAAACCAATTGGACTTGTAATAAGCTTGAATTTTCATTAAAATATACATAGGAACAGTTAGAAAGTATGAAGGAATGAAGAATTATTAATGTGTGTATGTAATTAAAAAGGGTAAATAAATTAACATTGGGATTTCGATTAAGTTGTTTATTTAGTCCAAAGCCCCTAGACACAGATTTTGCATGCTAATGGTTCTATATAACTTGAATGATTCTGTTTAAGATTAAATCTATTTCATGAAGTTGAAGCGATTGCCTCATTATTGCATTGTGTGTTATGTGTTTTGTTTTAATTTGTTATGTATCAAGTGTTGAATTGAGTGTTTAGTGTGTATTTAGTTTAGGATTGTGTTAATTTATGTGTTTGAGTGTTTTTATGCATTAGTATAAGTCTTTATGATTAAATGTTATGTTTTTTGAGGTACTTTGATGTGTTTGTTAGTATTTTAGGGCCAATATTAAGATCAGAGGAGTTTCGGAGACTCTTGGGATGAGACCAAAGGCCACGATCGTGGCACAATAGGCCACGATTGTGATAGAGACTTGTAACCAAACGATGATCATGCCCTAAAGGATACGATTATAACAGAAAGACTCTGTCATAGGCCACGATCATGGCATTTAGGCCACAATGGTGACAGAGAGGTTAGAAGTTGGCCATGATCCTGACAGACAGGACCACCATTATGGCCTATGTTGGGAAAACATGCAAACAAGAGAAAATTTTAGATTTCGAAGAATTTTTCGGACTGTTTTGACCCCAAATAAACTTTAGGGCTACCAAGGTATAAAAAGAACATGAAGAATACAAAGAAGGAGCTCTTTTCATCAGCCAATTCTAAAACCTTAGAGAGCTTATCGAGAGATTAAGGAAGCAGATGAAGGAGAAAAAGCTTGATGCGAAGTACTTCCTAAAATAGAAGGTTTCCTGCCATTGCTGCCTCCGCTATTCAGTTCCTGACATATTTTCTAGTTATTTCAATTTTATTGATGTATAAAATTGAGATACTTGTTGACAATAGGTTGTGTTGAATGTTAAGTTTTTGTTTATACTCACCTTTGGGATTTTTGTCTTTGATATTAATGAAATTCGATTTATTATGATTTTATTAAGTTATTTGCGATTCAATTTCTGTGCTTAATAATTCGGTAACAAACCGAGAGGGTGAAACAAGTGAATATTATCAAATTGGGCCAGCAAGAGTTAGGTAGTTTGATAGATAAAGAATTGAATCAAACCATTATATTTGTGTATCGAGAGATCGTGTATAGGTCTTCGATACCTTTTTAGATAATTTTAGGACTAATTTAGGTTTTAGGTAAATTTTGAATTGAGATATTATAATTCCATAATTTAAATTAGGGATTATACATTAGGGTTGAGGATTATAACTCAAGAGAGAGTAATCTAACTTAAGATCGTTTAGACCTAGTAAGTCGTTAATCTCACAATCAATTAGATTTTCGTTAACGTCAGATAAAGCCTCCTCTCTCAATTGGTAGTCCTATGTTGATTTTCAATTGGGCTGTGTAGATTGCTATCTTGTTTATATTTCTGAATTTTAATTTTTGAATTTGATTGTTTCATTAATTAATTTTCTGCTTTAGTTTTGTTTAATTGAATTATTGCAATTTAGTTTGCCTTATAATTTGGGATTATATTACTCTTCCTCATGGGATCAATACCATAGGTACTATGTAAACAACCCATACGCTTCTAGTATTATTGAGGTTATAAATAGTAAAACTTATCATATATAAACCTGCAATCACAAGTTAAAAACAACATAAACAAAACATCTTCCAATCATATTAAGTTCTTTATTAGCCACTACAGTTGTCTTTGTCCCAGTCCTTAAATCTTCTTATTAGAACTTACACAGAGGCAAAACCATCCTGCTAAGCATAAAACCTAGTGGGGATAACTAAACAAGATATAAAATGGTGACTGCTTCTAACTATCATCTAGCGTTTATAAGTACTGAATCATTTCATATTACAAACGATCTTTAGTTATTCAAATTAAAGATTTGTCCAACGTTATTTGCATCAAAACAGAATATAATGTATCAGAACATAAAATACTTGCATCAGATCAAGACTTATCTTGTATGAGATTAGAACATAACTTGTATTAGATCAGAACTTAACTTGCATTAGAACTGAACTTAGCTTATATCAAAACATAAAACAAGTTAGTCTACCTATCTTTTATACAAAAGTGGGTAATAGGACCAAAATATAAGAGACTTATGTCTTAGTATCAGGAGACATCAGAATGTCAATATCAGGAGACACCGGAGTGTCAATATCATGAGACACCAGAGCTTCAATCTGGAGACACCGAAGTATCACAGGAGTAGCTACAGACCCTTCTAAGCATGCTTATTTACCCATGACTTAGACTTGGCAGTTTTAAAACAAACCATTTTAGGTTTCAGAATTGCATGCAAAAGATATAGTGGAAAACTTATGTCTTTATTCCACTTTCCTTAGATTGAACATATACATAAACATCCAATTAATCATACCTTATGAGCATATTATGTACCATTAAATTTACAAACAATCATATTCAATTCACATCGCATAAACCTTTTGAAACACATTTGTATTTATAGGGATACATTCATCCTTGAACTCACCATACATTTCAACATTAGGCACATTACTCATTAAGCAAACATTCTTTAAGTGATTACCTCAATTAACAATCCATAACTAAATTAACTTTTACTCAATTAGCTTAACATCATTTAGGTTCATGACTTGAGCCTTTTCGTTCTTACCCTTGGAGGCTAAATCCAAAATATTTTTTTCCAAGGATTGCAGTATAGAATGCAACCTCGTGTTGTTTCGCTTAATTGGAACCAAATTAATGGAACTAAGCTAGCCTATATGTCATGATATGCAAACAAAATTAGCAAGGAA
>JAOSBO010000007.1:3078878-3089712 GCA_027563915.1 Erythroxylum rotundifolium
TTGCTAAAGGAAAAGATTCAAAAGCAAAGGATTTGGATACAAGAAGAAGGAGAGGATAGCGCAGCAAGGATTTAAAGGTGTAGCAAAGGAGTCGGTAATACTCTTCATCTTGTTTATGCTTTTATTATCCTTATACCATATCATGTATGGATTGGCATGATGATTTGGATTTGTTTCTTTCGCTGGAAAAAAGATTTCTTAAAAGTTTTGAAATCTACCGTTTCTCCAAATATAGCATGTTTTCTTTTTCCGGACCAACAAGCTTTCCCTGGGTGGTAGTCTATTATTAAGTCATAATCCTTCAGTAGTTCTAACCACCTTCTTTGCCTCGAATTGAACTCTTTTTGGCTTATCAAATATTTAAGACTCTTGTGGTGCTCTATATAAGTAATGGCACAATATTTTCAATGCAAAAATTATGGCAATTAGCTCCAAGTCATGTGTGGGATAATTCATCTCATAGGGTTTTAATTGCTTGGAAGCATAAGCAATCACTTTATCTCTTTGCATCAACACACACCCTAATCCCTTCCATGAGGCATCACTATATACTATATATCCATCAATACCAGAAGGCAAGGTCATAATTAGTGCAGTTGTGAGCCTATTCTTCAATTCCTCAAAGCTCTTCTGACATTATTCTATCCACTCAAACTTTTGACTCTTCCTTGTCAATTTGGAGAGAGGGGCTGCTATCATGGAAAAGCCTTCTACAGATCTTCTGTAATAACCAGCTAAACCCAAGAAACTCCTTACTTTTGCTACATTATTGGGTGCTTCTCATTTCACTACATCTTCTACTTTCCTTAGTCTACATGTACTCCTTTTTTTGAAATTACATATCTAAGAAACACCACTTCTCTTAGCCAAAATTCACATTTATTAAATTTGGAATACAACTTTTTCTTCCTCAATCTCTCTAAGGCAAGCCTTAAGTGCTCTTCTTGCTCCTTGACACTCTTGGAATAAACCAATATATCATCAATAAAGACTATGATAAATTGGTCTAAGAAAGGCTTGAAGACTCTATTCATTAAGTCCATGAGGGCTACAGGGGCATTAGTTATGCCAAAGGGCATAACTAAGAACTCAAAATGCACATATTGTGTTCTGAAGGTAGCCTTTGATACATTAGACTCCTTTATTTTCAATTGATGGTAACCGGATCTCAAATCTATCTTGGAGAAGACTTTTCTCCTTTGTAATTGATCAAACAATCATCTATGTGTGGAAGAGGATATCTATTCTTGATGATGACATAATTGAGCTTTCTGTAGTCCACACACATCCTCAAGGATCCATCTTTCTTCTTCACAAAAGGAACTGGAGCTCCCTAAGGTGAAGAGATAGGCCTAATATAACCTTTCTCCAATAGCTTTTCTAGCTACTCTTTAAACTCCTTCAATTCTACCAGAGCCATTCCATAAGGTGGAATTGATATTGGAAAAGTGCCTAGAAGAAGCTCTATGCTAAACTCAATCTCTGTAGGTGGTGGTAATCTTGGTAATTCCTCTAGAAAGACATCTGGAAATTCCATGACCACAGGAATATCTTTTACTTTTCCTCCATCTACCTTCGTGTCTACCACATATGCCAAGAATGTTTCACATCCTTTCCTCATCATTTTCTCTGTTGTTAGAGCTGAAATAATTCTAGGTGGGCTTGCTTTCCTGTCTCCCACATTCACCACAGTTTCACCATTATCAAGCTCAAACTCTACTATCTTCTGTTTGCAATTCAAATTGGCATTATATTTTTTTCAGGTATCTATGCCTAAAATCACATCTAATCATTCCATCTTCAACGATATTAAATCCACCACTAATTTTACTCCACCAACGTATATTTCACAATCTCTATAAACTTGTCTAATAATGATATAATGACTAATTGGGGTACTAACCATCAAGGGGCTATCTAATGAACTCAAATTTCTACTATATACAATTGTACTTGGAGAAATAAATGAGTATTTAGACCTCGAATAAATTAAAACAATAATATCATCATTAATCAATTTAACCATGCCAGTCATAACCTCTAGAGTTGCTTCTGCTTCCTCCCTCGTCATTGTAAATACCCTAGCTGGTGCTTGCTTCCTCGGTCTTTTTGGAGGATTTACCTTCTAGCTGCATAAGAATTGGCCACTTCAGTTGTAGACTTAACTCCCACAATCTCAGCCCTTTTTGAAGCTTGCATATGAGTTCCCTCTCGTCTTGCATACTATGGGCACTCTCTATCCATGTGCCATTTTTCTCTATAGTTAAAACAAGCTCCAACCAGCCTATAACACTCCCTTTTATGGAATTTGCCACAATGGTCGCATTTGGGAATAGATAGGTTATCCCCCTCTCCTCTTATATTTCCTTCAATAGTTGAGGCATGATGAGAAATAGTTCTTGTCTGTCTGGACCTGCTTGCTCCACTGTTTCTATCCTCAGACTACGAGGAAAGCCCTGGTACCCCTTTCTGGCATAGGAGCACTGCTACTACCTCCCCTCCTAAACTGTTCTCTTCCTTTCCTCTTTTTGTTTACTGCACTCTTTATATTCTTTACATTCTCAACCCTTAAAACAAATTCTATCAGCTGTTGAAAGTTACAAAAATTTTGTGTCACCACTTTTTCTCTGATGGCCAAATGCAATCCCACTTCAAACATATGGCACTTAGCTGCTTTGCTCATCATCATCTCAATTGCATATCAGGACAATTATGTAAATCTGCGCTTATATTCACTCATCGTCATCTCCATCTGGGTGAGACTCAGAAATTTCCTTTGCTTATGCTGGATATACACCTTAGACAAATATTTCTTCCTATAAGCAGCTAAAAAGTCCTTCCATGTCAATATTGGTGGTTTTATTTGAATCCCTGCTACACTTTCCCACCAATTCAGGGCATCTCCCTATGGCAAACTTGCAATATGTACAACCTTTTCATTATCCTCACTATCCAACTATTTCAATATTCTTTTTGTCTTCCTCAACCATATTTCAGCTTCTTTTGGATCAGTTGTTCCATAAAAATCCATTGCTCCATACTTCCTCATCTTATTGAATTACTTTCCTTTCTTAGCTAGAGCCGGGGTAGAAGTTTGTGGCATCTGGCCAATGGCCTGGACAAAAGCCTGAGCAAAGGCTTGAAACAGTGTAGGAACTAAGGGATTGAGCACTTGCTTTTGAGGAAGAGATGACTCATGCATTTGTGGTCGAAAGGGCTCACTATCTTGCCCTATAGTCGCCTCAGCAACTACTGGGACTCTAGACTCATCGATACCCTCCTCTCTTGGTGAAGAATTAGGTGCATTAGATCCTTGCAAAACTCCTCGTGTTCTTTTACGAGGTGACATCTTACTCCTTCAATTTAAACATTAACATTTAGCTTACATTTCATTTCAATCATATTTCCTACATGTATGTATGATATGCATGTCACTTAATGCGATCAATCAATTCAACAATGCAAACAATTAATCACACAATATAATAATTCATATCACAATATATTCTAAGCCTAGGAATCCTTAAAAACCTTAAGCTCTGATACCAAACAAGATGGACTCGGATCTCGTTACTTATTTCATGGCCACATTTTTTAGAAGGTTGGGTGACCTTAAAAGAAAAAAGAAGAAGTCATGATTGTGAGTTAAAATAAAAATAAGTTAATAATTGATAATAAAAAGAAGTCACCGCTGTGCAGAGAAAGAAAAGTCATGGCCATGCTTAATAAGAGAAGAGAGTTATGCACGATCGTGCACAAGCACGATGTGCTCCCTAAGTGAAAAACTAGATCTATCATGATTGTGCATTCCCGTTAAAAATGGAGTTGATCACGATCATACAACCCTGTTAAAAAGGGTTTTCGTCATGATCGTGGACAAATGTGCACTTAGACTTGTAACCATCATAACTCTCAATTCTAATGTCCAAAAATTACAAACTTTATACCATTAGAAAGCTAAGGGGATAAGTTACAACTTTATGAAGATAACTTTGTTTGATTCGACCTATATCAATACAGTTTAATCAATGAAGTCAGGACACAATTTCTATGCCCCGTTTTCTTCTTTGCCTATTAAGAGCTTTTACACATTTTCCAAAATACCTGAATCTAGAAAACACTAACCATACATACAAGACTCCCAACAGAACAATTCATTTTAAAACTATCTAAGCCCATATAACAACTCACAATTTTGATTCCCCAACCACAATTGATAACCTAACAGAGAAGAAAATTTTGAACATGTACAAAATAGAAATTCTTCAACTCTTACTCTCATTACTTAATTAAAACAGATTTTGTGCATATATTTAATTACATAAAAAAAGCCACATCAGTAACATAATACAAAACATATATGAATGTTCATGCTTGTTATGCTTATAAAGCTACCAACAGAAATCGAACTAACTTAGTTATAAAAGATAGATATCTTAGAGTTTGTCGAAATTTGCAAGGATAAATTATCTACTCGTTCTACACCTGAGGAGTGGAAAAATAATGGGATGTGTTGCGAAGCTCAATGGCTAATACGTTTATAGCCATTGGTGATGAGCCACACACAATCAAGCATATATATATATATATATATCCCATTTTAACCTAGCAATTTCATTATTCACAGTTCTAACTCAAATAAACTTATAGTAGAAAATGTTATCACATAAATCATATCATTTAATCATCAAAAAATAACTCTCAATTATATGTCATCCTCAACAAATCAAATAAAAATGAACAAACATAATGGCTTGAGAGAATCCCGTGGGGGTCAAAATGGAGAAACTGAAGTTTACACCATAAACAAAATTAGTCCGTTTCTTAGGAGCTCATATGCCACAAACGGGCAGCCAGGAGAAGGCTTTAGGTCAACGTGCATATAAAGAATGAAATGTTATCTCTCTTTCCCAAACACAATCAAAATTTTGATACTCAACTCGTTTCATAACATGTTCATATTTTCATACTTTTTGCACCTTTTCTTCTTTTCGTTAATACAAATTGTGGTAAATTTTTTCAAGGCATAACATGAAAATAAATCATAGAACATTTTCCAATAATCATGAAAATTCAAAGTCAAACAATTTAGCATGCAAGCAAGGAATAATCAACCCATCACATAATAACTATAAACATATTACCCACCTAAGTAATAGTAAGTCCAAACTCAAGTTTGCCTTTGCTTTTGCTCTTGCCTTGGATTTTCTTGGTTTCCATCAAACAACCAAACTTTCATTCAAACTAATATACAAATCGAAAATTCGTAAAGCTTTAATAACTAAAAATGAGCTTATACTTAATCTACTAATGGTTTATCTAAGCTAGAATAACTAAGATATAGTTGAAAATCTATGAAAATAAAAATAGGTTTCTTAGTCCTGTCCTTTCTCCCTTTATTTCTAGAACTTAAAACTCACTTTCTCTAGTTCCTTCTCCTACCAAATTAAGAAGAAAAGATAAAGGTTACCCAAAACTCATTTGAATCCTCTTCTTTCTTCTTCTTTCTCCTTTTTCTCTCTTTCCTTCTTCCTTTTTTTGGGCTCGTTTTCTCCTTCTCTTCTTCTAGTTCCTTTTACGTTTTTCTTTCTTTCTTACTTACTTCTCTTACATGTCTCTCTTTATCTTTCTCATTTCTTTTCTTAGTTATTTTAAGACAAATTTTAGTCTTTTCAAGATTACCCTTGCATATTTAATTTAACGCCTACTTACTCCTTGGCTAAACTCCAATAGATTCTAATATAATAAATTCTAATTTCTAAGCAAAGTAAGAGAAGTCACGATTGTGAATTCTAAGTCAAAATCATGTGGGGTCCAACATTTAACATACAAAGTGGGTTTGGTAGCACTCTTAAAAAAAATTTATAGCAAAATAAGAGTCAATTTTGCTACACCAGGTTTGTGATACTTGTTTAAGCCTATAGAATGCTTTGTGTAGTTTATACACCTTATGTTTAGACCTTATTACTTCAAATCCTTTAATTTGTTTAACATACACATCTTCACCTAAATATCTATTAAGAATGATAAATTTACATTTAATTAAAAAGTAGACTAGCCATGATGAGTAGTCATTGCAAGTATTAATATCATTATATCTAAACATGCAATGGAAGTGAAAGTTTTGGAAAATCAATACTGGAACTTGAGCATATCCCTTCACCATAAAACATGATTTGTTCCTTTTTAATGTACCATCTATACTGTATTTGGATTTGAAAATCCATTTGGGACTAATAACATCTTTCCCATCAGGTAAATCTTGCAAACTCCACATCTAGTTAGCTGCCAACTCTTCTCTCATTGCTCTAACCTAGTCTTCTTTATTAGCTGCATCTCTATAACAATTAGGTTCCATGGAAATGTAAGCAAAGTTAGCAGAAGAATAAATATCAGATAAAATTCTTGCCCTTCTTAAAGGAGAGTTTGAAGTATAATCAATTGAGAAAGGAGTAGGTGGATTAGAGTTGGAAACACCTAAGCTGGAATTCGAACTAGTAAAATCCAAATTAGAAGCTATGATTTCTTTGGCATCTTGCATTGCATGTTCTTTTTCTCAATCCCAGGCCTCGTCTTCATTGAAAGTTTCATCTTGACTAGTGATTAATTTTTTAGTGATGGGATTAATGAGCTAATAGCCTTTTGTTTCCTTTCTATGGTCAATGACCACACCATTGGTGCTTTTCTCATTAAGTTTCCTTCTGACTTTTGGTAGATCAAGAGCAAATTAAATGGATCAAAAAATCCTCAAGTGACTTACATTTGACCTCCTACTAGACCAAGCTTCATAAAGAGTTTTCACTTCAAAAAATTGTGTTGGTAATTAATTGAGAACACAAACTATTATAGCCACCGCTTCAGCCTAAAAATAGGATGGAAGGTGCTTATCATTCAATATACTCTTAGTTGCTTTAATGATTGTTCCATTCTTCCACGTCACTAAACCATTTTGTTGTGGTGTATATCTTACTGTCAGCTGCCTTTAAATCCCAAATTGATCGTAAAATAATTCAAATTCTTGGGATGTAAATTCACCCCCACTATTAGTTCATAAATTAATGGTAGCATTTTAAAACTCCTTTTCTACCATAGCTTTGAATTTCTTAAAGCATTCAAGAACTTCTCTTTTCTTTAAAAAAAAAAATACCTATGTCAGTCTTAAAAAATCATCCACATAGATTAGGAAATATTTACTTCCTTTTAATGATGGTTTCTGCATCGGACGATAAATATCCATATGAATAGGCATAAAATATTTTGTTCCCCACCAAGACTTATTTATTGTAAATTTTTCATGATGTTGTTTCCTAAAAATGCTAGGGTCACATGTCTCAGAATCATTGATCTACATTACTAAAAGTCCCATCACCATATTCTAGTTATATAACTTTTACAATACGTCAAAATTGTGATAAGCAAACTTTTTATGCCAAAGCACTGAACCATCACTTAAGGCTATAAAGACATTAAGATCTAATTGTGAAGACATGAGAGGAAACATTTTAATTTTAGACATTTTTATTGAATACACTAGATGCCTACTCCTTTTATGATAAATCAAACACTCATCATTGTCAAAGACAACACAGTAACCTTTCTTTATTAGTTTATCTAAACTCAGAAGATTATTAACTAAGCTAGGAATATACATAACATTGTGGATCTATTTTGTACTAGTCCCGTATAGCATAAACACTATGTTGACACCACTCACCTGAGCCTGCCTATTGTTTCCCATTGTCACTCTTGATGCCGTTGAATCTTCAGTCTCCATAAGATAATTTTTGTTTCTTGCCATGTGATTACTACAGCCACTATCTAAATATCAAACTTTTAAATACATAGCAACATTAGCAACTAAACAAGCAACAAATAAATTCTCTAAACGATTATCTTTCTCTTTGTAAAAGTTTGCTTAATCTTTAACTTAATAATTTTTATAATGTGGCTATATTTTTCTAATTATACATTGAATTGTATTTTTTCATGATCTGATTTGTTTTTGTACCAACATTTTTCCTCAACGTGTTTAGTCTTACCCTAATGACAACATGTAGGTAGAGAGTTAACAGTACCCTAGATTCTTTTTTGGCCATATGATCTACTATGACCTCTACCATTATTTGAATCTCTTATCCTAGCACCGTCCTTGATTAACATCAGATCCTTTCTCCTCTTCTTGAAGCATTGGAGTACGTCCCATCAAGCTTAGTTTGAAAAGCTTGCTCTAGAGATGTCCTAATTGCTTTATTTAATTAAGCTTAATGAGATTTAAGAGATCCTATTAGTTCAACAAATGAGTAATTAGATAAATCTTTATATTCCTTTATAGTGGCACCAATATAAGCATATTTAGGGGGAAGTCTTTTTAAAACCTCATCATCAATCTTTTATTATGAAAAATCCTCACCAAAAGATCAAATTTGATTCATAAAAGCAAAGAATTTGACAAAAATCTTGCACTAAATTTGTGGACTTCATTGACAAAGTCTCAAAATCGTGATCTAAAGATTGCAATTTTATCGTAACAATTTTGCTTGACCCTTGATAGTGTTCTTGAAGCAAATCCTATGCCTCTTTTGGTGTTATTGCTCCCATCACTTATGGAAATAAAGTGTCATCTACCCCTTTTTGGATGAAAAATAAGGCTTCCAAATCTTTCTTTTGCTTCTCCTTGAACTCATTTCTGTAGGATGATGTTAATCGTGTAGCTTACTCTAGATTTGCAAGCTCACCAAAACTGTTTTCCACCAAATCCCAGAACTCCTGTGACCGAAATAACATCCACATTTTCATAAACCATAACTACTAATTGGTTCCACTAAAAAATAGGAACATTAGGAGTACTTGAGATAATGTTATTTGTTGCCATTGCATTCTCCTTTTCTGTTTTTCTATTGCTGCACACTCTCTTGCTCTCTTTTTTTTTTCTTGCTCTTAGTGTCTTTCTTTCTCGTAGATCACAACAACCTGGCTCTTATACCAAATGTAGAAAAAGAAGCTCTGGAAACTTCAACCCAACAATGTTAAATATATTGGCATTAGGTCCTTACAAGTAGGAAGCATATAGCCCTTACTTTTACTGGTGAAACAAATAAAATATTATCCCTAAACAATATCAATAGAAAGAATGAAGGTGTAACACGTGATGAGAAAATGTAAAAAGTAAAAATTTGAATTAGTGTATAACTTACAATATATATGGAAACTCCAGCCCACTCAGTAACTCATTATTAAAATCTATTTTTTATGACACAATTTTATTAGAAGATTTCTTATTTTAACTTTTGAATATCATTGTTGTTACTTATTAATCTATTCCATAAAAATTCTCCTTGAACTTATGATAGTTTTCAAAACTGATTTCAACTTTAAGGTATAAGAATTTTTTTAAGAATCTTGTATAATATGTTACAATAAGATATTAGTCTAAATTCTTGAAAAAAGTAAGGTTAGACACATTAGAGATTAGATATTAGAGTTTTATTGATTTGCCTTAACAATGTTTCACCATTGAAGTCTTACATAATTGAGTTTGTGATTTGATCATCGGCCAAATTTGAAGTTTTTTAAAAAAGACTACATTTAGTCAAGTATAAAAGCTTTAAGAGGGTTGAAATTAAATAAATCTTTTTTAACATTTGCCCTATTAAAGAAATTGTTGGGATCAATTACTTGTTCTTTAAAGATTAAATCCTAGATGAATTCTTTTAAAACCCTAAATAGATAAGGAAACATTGTTAGCTGTACCTAATGTGTTTTAAGAGTATTTTAAAGTCAGTTTCTTGACTTCTTGATTATAGGTGGTTTGATCATATTGGTCAACTTCGGAAGAGATTTTTTGTGAGTTCTTTTGTGCAAGATTCCATTATTAAAATAGTATATGTTTCTCTTATCATGTCTTAACTATGGATTTTTAATTTCTACCTTATGAGAGATTTGTCAACCTCTAGAGCATGGGTTTTCTTTGAACTTAAGAGCGTCGTAGGTTATTTTCAACCTTTAGGTTTTCTTTAAAATTAAGAGCCTCGTAAGTTACTTTCAAATAGAGCTTCTTTTAGACCTTGTGGAGTGTTTTTTTTTGAAAGTTTGAATAGTTAAGCTTGTATTGTTGAAGTGCTTTTTATTAAGTTTCCTAAGTTCTTCTTTCATTGTTTACAATTTTCCTACACATTTAAGAGATTCAAATCTATGAACATTGAAAGATATTCCCTTTACTACTGCTTTCTCCTGTTCTTTTAGACTGATTAAGTAACCTTTGAAATTGAAGGGTAAATTATTGACCTTGCAATTTGTTAAATTGTGAATTTTAATAAAAGAATGATTTGAAGAAAGGTTGTTACCAAAATGTTGTACTTAGGTGAAATTCATACATTAATAAGGAGATAATAAAGGCATTATATAACTTTCTTTGAATTACTAATTGCCCATATTGTTTTTTGGTTCCTTGTGAAATGATTCCTATCATATCTAAGATTAATCAATGCATAATTGAATCTTGCAAATTTTGAAATCAGTACTTAAATGTTTAAACTCTGCATTGCCTCCTTCTGAATTATGGGAGAACATTGTAATGTTGAAGCTTTTAATAAAATTTAAAGAGATTTGTTATTAGATAGGAATTTTCTACAAGACTGATTCGCAACATTTATAAAGATAAAATACATTATGATTGACTTAAAATTAAAATTTAAGGAGATTTTTATAGAGTTGTCTATTAATTATGACAAATTATGACTTGTGATGTTGCATAAATTAATTTAAGAATGTTGAAAATAATTATTTAATTTTCTTATTGCATTAAAAAAATTTTAAAAGAAGATTAAATATATTT
>JAOSBO010000007.1:3092892-3113801 GCA_027563915.1 Erythroxylum rotundifolium
TAAAGTTTAAGTTTTGACTTAGTTTCTTTTGAACTAACCCCTTTTAACTCTCATCTTTACAATCCAACTATCTCTAAATCTTCATTTGATTTTTATTCTTCTTGTTCCTATTTTCCATAATACTCTATAAATTACAAAAATAAGTCCTAAGTTCACCAAATTCATAAATCTCACAATTCTACTAACCAACAATATTTCCAATGTGGAAACATTCATAATTCTAAAAAATTCACAATTCAATCCAATTGTACCTAGAATTATTCATGAATGCATGTACACTTAATTTCATATGTAGAACAAATATCACTATTCATGTGTATGAGCATATCATATTATGCAAGAACATAAAAATGCCCCTCTTGTCTCTCACTGAACACTCCTAGTTACTATTATAGCCTTCCCATAGGTAATGGGATGTTACAATATGTGGGTTTAATTGACATTAAGGTATTCTTGAAGTTTTATAATGCATGCATAGAAAAAGGGCTTAATACTTAATATCTATTATGGTTAATCTGATTGCCTCCATATTGTCTCTCAATACTTGAATCAACCTTTCTTCTTGTAATATAATAAGTTTGTTAGAGATTATCAATCTAATAGTGTCCTTATCTCCTAAAAACACATACTTAAGGTGATCCAGTATAGTTTTCAACTCTAAGGTTAGTGTTTGTAAAATAAAAGGAAGAATTTTTATATTAGAAAGAAGCAATTGAATATAAGACTTATTATACCTTATATGATTCAATGACTACAGTTCAAAAAAAAATTCTTATAGTTATTGTTCAACTATCAATATCTCTTCAAATTCTTATAACTCCTTATGAGTTTGAGTTTTTCAAGTACAAATTTTAAAAAATCATCATCATTTAACTGAAAACCTCTCGTACTAGTAGATCAATGACATCAATGGAAACAACAAAAGTTGAATCACTAGGATGTTTCATGGCATCATAAATATTGAATTTAATAATTTCATCATCAAATTCCATAATCAGTATACCATCATACATATCAATTTTTGTCCTAGGATGCTGTAACAAATAGTATACCTAGCAAAATAACTCTAGAATAAGGAGTACCATCATCTTTTATATTAAGCATATAAAAGTGTCTAGGAAAAACTAAAGTGTGTAAGAAAAATTGAGTCATTCACTCACACTACTACATCCACTAAGACTTGTTCATGATACACATTAAACCTATGTTCTAATTAAATTATCACTCCAGTTTCTTTTAACGAATCGGTATTCAAAGATGAATAAATAGATAATGGCATGACATTTATCAATGCACCAAGATCATATTTAGCTTTCTCAATACTCAAATTACCAATTTTATAAGGAATAACAAACATACATGGGTCATTCCATTTAGGAGGTAATTTCTTTTAAAGTGTAGTTGAAACATTCTCACCACCTTTCAACTTCCTTTTTTAGTGCACAATTTCCTAAAAAATTTTGCATATCGAGGTATTTGTTTGATAACATCTAGTAAAGGAATATTTACCTCAACCTTACAAAATGTCTCAAGGATCTACTTCTCCTCCTCTACCTTCATATTACCTGCTAACCTGGAAGGAAAATGTTGAGCTATTAATAATAGTTTGGTGGTTGAGAAATCACCTCCTTCTGTGTTTTATTCCCCTTGGTGCACTTGTGAGTTGTGGCTTTCTCTTCCTTAAGTTCTTCCAATGTCTTACCACTTCTCAAAACAATTGCCCATGAACTTTCTTTGGGGGTTCAAAACTGTTTGTGATGGAAACTGTTCTTAACTACATATGCCAATTGACTAACTTGGCTCTCTAAGTTTTGAATGCAAGCTCTTATCTCCTGTTGGAGTTATTGATTATTATTCAAGAATGTTTTAAACATTTCCTTAGCAGATGTATTTGGTATAAAAGAAGATTGTTAAGGTGGTGGAACAAGTGATCTAAATTAGGTAGGTTGATAATGTTGTGACGTGCTCCATAATTAAGATTAGGATGATTCCTCTATTCTAGATTGTACATATTAGAATAGGAATCATACCCTATTTATAGTGCACCTAAATAACGTCATACTATATTGGCATGTTCAATGGAATCATCTTAGAGGGCGGGCACATGTCAGTTTCATGGTTAGCAGTACAAATTTCAATAATTTTTGCCTACTACACATTTCCTAAAGCAATATACTAAACTAAAGTTGTTAGATTGAAAATTTTATTTTCTAAATTGGACATAATTACCTTACTTAACTTCTTATAGGATGAGTCTTGTCGAAATCCAAATTGTTGGGATTTCATAACCATGATGGAAAGCAGATCTTTAGAAGCTTATAGGATTTTATTCGCTATTATACCTCTGCTAGTAGCATCCATCATTTTCCTATCCATTAGCAGTATTCCTTCGTAGAAATATTGGATGAGGAGCTATTAAGATATCTTGTGTTATGGGCAACTGAAACAAAACTACTTAAACCTTTCCCAATACTCATGGAAGGCTTCATTATCCTTCTATATGATTCTAAAAATTTCTCTTCTAATACTAACAGTAGGGGAACATTTATTCACAAGAAGACTTACCATATCTACCTATGTATTGATAAAACTAGTAGACAAATACAATAACTAATCTTTATCTTTCCCATCTAAGGAGACTGGAAAAGCCTGTGACTTAATACGTTCTTTAGTTAGACCTTACAATTTTATACTCGAACATACTACATGGAACTCCTAGAGATTTTTGGATCAAGGCCATAAAACCTGGTCAGTAGATATGTTAAGCTAGATTTTAGCTCAAATCCCACCTCTAAGTTTGGAAACAGGATGCACAATAGTTATTGGTTGACATCCGATGCAATTAATTCCCTTAAGATCCTTTCATTGTTATTTGTATTACTAGTAATTTTTTTCGTTATTGTTCACATTATTTTCCACCATAACTTCTTCTTCTGATTCAGAATCATTGGAAAAGTCAATAAAGTAAAGTGTTGTCTTTGGCATTATGGTAGATGATTTTTGTTCTTCTGTACTCTAAAGATAAAATAAATTAAGATGGTGGTAAGTAGGGTATTCTATTTTTTTTATTAAATAGTAAAATAAAATAAAAAAGGGGCTTTGTAGGAGGAAAATCAAAATGAAAATAGGACCAAACTAAGATAAGTAATAAAATGAAAAAAAATCAATACACTAAAATACCTAGTAAAAGGAATATTTTTCATTTATCCATACAGTTAATCATCATTGTAAAATTAATTTTCTTAGCCTAAGATAAATTGGTTATAGTTGTTGGTAAGATCTAACATCTAAACTCTCCAAACTTTTTCTATAACTAAGATATGATCATTATTTATTTCCTTTACCACTATATAATCCTAAAAATTTTCACAAGATTTAATCTACCAATAGCATTACAATTTAAAGAGACCCAACTTTGACCAAAAAGCTCATCACTTCATTTATTTAAAATTGGATTATCTACCTCCATCAACATAATTCGAATGCTTTTACCTAAATGATTATGTCCATTTTCCACTATGATTAGAATAAACAAACAATTATGGACTTGTTATCCCAAATAGCAGTATATAATTTTATCAATCAAAACAATTAGCCACTTTGATCAATTAACAAGATAGTGATAATAACCAAAGAAACAAATAGATAAATGTTTATAAATAAAATTAAAAATTAAAAAAAATTAGATCTTATAAATTTTTTGGAGGAACTTCAACTACCCTTAATTAGATTAAAAACACAGCCACGAATTATAGTTTTAATCTCCCAATAATACAAGAAAATAATGTTGTTGTGTGTTTTTAAGGGGGACAACAACATTTGTTTTACAAAAAAAAGAATGAGAGGGAGGCTTCTAATGACGGCTACTACTTCCCTCTTTTTTAAAATTAAAGTCCTAAACTAAAATTCCTAAAAGAAACTGTTAAAATTTGTGTGTTCCCAAAGCATGTCTAGGCTTTATAGCTTTTTGTTTGTTGTCTACTTCTTCCTTTTTGATCATTCTACCCACTTCTTCCTTCTTGATCAATCTCTTTTCTTTAATCTATTGTCCTTTTCCATTTAATTAATGATCATTAAAGATCCAAAACTTCAAAAATAGAAAGATATATAATCATCACTAAGTAGAGCACAATTCTACCAAAAATTAAAGGAATTGAAATCAAAACCATGCAAAATTTAAGCGCTACTAACAATAAGCCTAAGTCTAGCTTGGGGGCCTAGAACGAGTCAATGTCAATAGGTTCTACTTGAGTTGACTAAACTTTATTATAAGATAAGCTTAAAAATAATCGTGGTTTGCAAGTTGGGCTTAAACTTAGACTATATAACTAAACTTAACTCGAGGCCCAATTCACATCATTTTTAATAAGCTAAACAATGTTATTTCCTTAATAATAAAAGATTTGCTCCTTCTATTCCCTAACTTACCTTATTTGTCCTCTTTGTTAGTCTGTCACCCTCCTTATCATCTCATTCTCTCTTTACCTCCCTCACTCTCTCAAACTCTCATCTTGTTATTTCTCTACTTCTTTTTTCTTTAAGGCTCTTGTCTTTGATATCTGCTCTACTTATCATCTCATTCTCATCTCTAGTCTCAAAATCTCATCTCAAGTCCCACCTCAGTCATAGCCTATGCTTATGTTTCACTATTAATTAGATGGCATAGATTAGATAATTGTTCATTTTTGGATTGGTTTGTACTAGATTTATAAAGACTGGGTGTAAATTTATCGAGACATAAAAAAGTGAGTGTTATCTAGATAAATTTCCCTTTCTATGTTTGATTAAAGGATTTTATAAGGTTATGGAGTTTAGAAAGATTAATGCTTTGGTGTTTAAACTTAGATTTGTTGAATGTGTATAGGAGGAGTGCTTTAAGTTAATAGTTATTTAAAGTTTGATGTAGGAGTCAAATAAAACATTTGATGATATACCTATAAGAGATGTTAGGTTATTGAATGACATGGTAAATTGATATGTTCTGACAAGTAGGCTAAATGACACATTGGAAGGTTATAGGAGAAATAGTAAAGAAGAAGTTTTGATGAGTAAATTTATGTTACAACTTTCTCTATATTTTTCTTGATATTTAGGAATTTGATAATGAGACAACGATTCATAGTTTTATGATGGAAATGGAGTTAGTTTTAATGTTGCTATGTACAATGCATTGATTTATGTATAAGAAGTGCAACTCTAACAGCATTACGATGTAGATTTTTTTATAAAATGGACGATGAGGCTAATAAGCAGTCTAGTGTTCATAAAGCAATAAGCTAATAAGTTTGTATTTTTTGGAAATTTTAATTTTTAAAAATTTTTTGGGCTTGACCTAACTCAATTGAACTTTAGGCCCTCAAAACACTATCAAACCCAGGCTTGGGACTTAATTTCAGGCTCAATTAGGCTTTAGGCCACTTAAAGCTCAATCGGGCTTGACTTTGAACTACAAACTTCAGGCTTGATTGGGTCTATAAGCCTAGGATCCTAAAACTTTTAGACTGAGCTTAATAAGCCATTCCTAATTTTAAAGTCCTAAAATCCATTCTAGGAATTTCATTTTAATTCATAAGCCTTAAGACTCGGCTTTAGTTATTTCATTTTAATTTTAATACCTAACATATTATTTTAGAAATTTTATCCATTTTAGAATCCTAATATATATAACAAACGTTTATCACAATTTTCATCCTTAAGTTTAAGTTCTAGGTATTTTACTTTAATTTCAAGACCTATAATCTATCCTAAGAAATTTGTTTATTTTAAATCCTAAGATCCTTTCTAGATATTCCACTTTTTTATATTTAAACTCTAGGTAAAACTATAAACTCTTATGTATTTAAATCATTTATTTAAATTTTAAATTTTAATTTTAAACCCTTATTTTAGGTAGTTTATTTTACTCACTAAGTTAAATCGCAAACTCTTATGCATTCAACTCTGTGTTTTATTGTCTTTCTTTAGCCTAATTTTCCTTTTAAATTCTACACTTTTTTAATCTAGACCTAGTTAACTAGTATTCAAGCATAATAGGGTATCACTTTCTTATTCTATAAATTAACCCCTGAATTATGTTTTTATGATTTTTTATATCTTTTCCTATATTTCTTATCAAGGTAGGGTAACAACTGTAGCAACGTAGTTTGACTATTGTACTGTGTACTGTGTTGCACATACATTTTATAAAGTATGCTTTATTTATGGTGTACTAGAGTAATTTAAGCGATTAAATGTAATATTGAGGTTATAATATAGATCACGGATAAACTAGATATGGTTGTGGACTCGATTGTAAATTTCTCGAAAGATTTCTAAAAACTCTGAAACGCTATGGAATGAGTATGAACGAGCTTTAAAGGTTTTGAAATGTGCTTTGGAGATTTAGTTGACACTTTTGAATGAAATCATAACAATTTTGATGACATTCAGTGATTTTAATATTCAATCTGAAAATTCTTCTGGGCAATCAAAAAGTTACCAAACAATTTTAAAATACGATGAAAAGTTTCATAATTAGGATTGGAGTTCATAGGAACTGAAATGGGTCAAACGGAGGTTGTTTGAATAAAATTCGGGTAATTTGAAATTATTGGACTAAAATGCCTTTTTTGGAAAATAATGGGTATTTATGATTTTAAACCCATTTGAAATTTTTAAAAGCATCCAATCAATAAGTATTGACCCTAATTAGAGTATATCATGATCAATTTGATGATAAGACGTTTGTAGAATAATTTTGGGATTTAATTTTGTAGATGGTGAAGTATATGTATTAAAGGGCAATTTGGCCTTTTTGTACTCTAAGGGCAATTTGGTCTTTTTACATAATATTAGTGGATTGATGAGTCATTAGAGATAAACAATGAAAAAATGAAATGTGTGTGATAAGTCATTAGTGAAGACAAATAAGAAGGACATATGTAAAAAACAAAACTTAAGATAATTTGCTTCATTTTGTGAGAGTACAGTGAGAATGGAATTAAAGATCGCAAAAACTAAAAGAAAATAAGAGAGAAGCAAAAATGGATTTTGGCCATTGATAAGAGAAAGGAAGGAAGAGAGAGGACAAAAAAGAGAAAAGAGAAAAGAGAGTTATGGCTAACCGATGGAGAAGTGATACAAGGCATCTTTCATGCTCTTCCACCTCCATTCAAGCTTCTAACAAGATTTCATAGTTATCCAAGTGAAGACAAAGAAGAAAATGGGTAGGTAAGCTTACTAATTTTGTTTAAAAATTGGATTTATTGGGTTATAGATTAGATTTGGTTTTGTTGGTGTAAAATGTACCCTTTTGATGAGATATCGGGTCTTATTGCATTGGAAGCAATTGGAAGAAGATAAATATGAATCTAGTGCATGGAGCTTTGGTCAAACTTGGAGAATGGTGAGATCTATTACCCAAAGTGTTTTATTTTGCCTTAAATGTTTTGTTTAAGATTAATGAATGGCATTAGGAAGTTAGTTTAATGATGAAAGAATGAAAGAAAAAATAAGGAAATGATTGAATGAGTTTTTAGCTATAGGGTTTTTATTGTATTATGATCTAAAATTTTATTTTGATGTTTTATGATGTTTATAGCATGATTTTGATGCTAATGAAAAAGAATTGAATTGGAATTGGTTTTGATTGAAATTTGGTTTAGGGTGAATGATTTTTGTAAAAATTTGTTAATGAAATTTTATGGCTTAAACGTGTGTAGTAAAACGTCATAGAAGTGGTTTTGGATTGGTTTTAAGCGTTAGAAATCAAATGTAATTGAATTAGAAAAGTTTAACGATAAGTACGTTAAGTTTGGCCTTAAAGGAATTTTGGTATATAAGTATGTGAATGTGGTTAACGATGGTCATTAAGTGTATTTGTTGTATTGGAATGAATAAATAAAGTGATATGTTATTATTTGGATGAAAATTAGTGAATGGAGTGTGTGTGGAAAGTAATGAAGCTGACATTGTTTATGATGTATTTGATTGGAAAACGTGTTAAGAAGTTGAATGTATCCATATTATGTTTTTAGATCAGAAAACAAAACCAACTGAAGGATTTCGAAGTGGTAAAAAGGAAACTAGCAAGTTGTAAGTGTATTTGATATTTTATAAAACTAAATTCTTTGCAAAAGAATTGATGACATATGAGTGTATTTAATTCATTTATATGGCTAAATTCTTTTCAAAAGAATTGATGACATGTGAGCATATTTTAAATTGAGTTTATGTGGATGGTTTTCATTTGATCATAAAATGAATATTCATGTTAAGTTTTACACAAATGATATTTTACGAGTGAATATTGGTAGCATAAGTGTATGCTTTGACAATATATGAGTTTTAATTTGAAAGTTAAATTTTATACTATTGGGAATTACATTGAAATAATCCAATTATGAATCCACCCACAATTGAATAAGAAAATAAAATGAGTTGTAACTATAAGAGTTGCTTCTGCCTGTGGTACACCGCTAGGCCTTATACATGTCATTATACCCATATATTTATGGCGGTTAACCTATTACGGGTAAGCGATGTAGAACTAGCTCTGTGATTTGTTATGGGTAAGTGATGCAGAACCAGGTCTGTAACCACCGGTCTATAGCGGTTAACCTGTTATAGGTAAGCAATGTAGAACCAGCTCTATAACTAGTAGTTAACCGATCACGAGTAAGCGATACAGAAATGGCTCTATGACTTTAGGCCTAGTGTACCATATGATAAAGAAACTAGTGGTGGGCTATGTTGAGCAAGAAAAGTCATGTAATAATAATGCTGCCAATATTTATTTTTAAAAGTAATTTGAGAGGTACCATATCGTACCAATAGTAATGGTTGGCTTATTTTCATTATAAAAGTTTTCAGAAAACTTTTTACCACTACTGTTTATTGTTTAAGGAAAAAAGGATAATGGAAAATGGAAACTTGTATATTATGAGTTTAAGGTCAAAAAAAAAGTAGAAATAGTATTTCAGAAAAATGTTATGCTATTACTAAATTTGATGATGCAAGAATAAATTGTTGTGCAAATGCTTAGTTTTATGAATGTATGGGAATATTGCAGTTATGTTGTTATGAAAATTTCAACTTTTTTTATAAACTAATTAACACTCGTTGAGCTCGTTTAGCTCACTCTTATTTTTATATTTTTAAACAAACCACCTTATGTATATGTACAGGTGCTACAGTAATTGGGACTCTACTGCAAGAATAGTTGTATCATTAGGTGTTGCTATGCTTGTGTCATTTTGATATGTACATTTATGTAAAGAATGGATGTTTATAAAGGCTTTTAAAAATGGATGTTTATAAAGGCTTTTAAATGAAATTCATGAATATGTTTTAGCTTTTTATAGTTTATTGTAGTGAAAGTTAAGAATTACTTATTTGGGGTTGCTTGTGACTAGACTTGAGGTCCAAAATTTGTAGTTGAGCAATTGGTGTGAATATAGACGTGTTTTGAAATTTTAAAAGGTAGTTGGAAATTTTGGGAATGTCAAAATGCAGTTGTTGTGTTGCAAAATTTTTTAATAAATCATTAAAAAATTTCCCACTATTTTAGACGCTTTTAAATTTTAAAATGTAAAAGGTTTTTAACATTTGAACAACTTGGCTTTACGGAAACCCTTCTATTGAGTTAAATATCGAATGGAGGGCAATCTTGGAGTCACCGAGAGTGCTCCACTCGGCTTTCGAAAGGGGTACTCGAAGTTAGGTCCTTTCAAGTGGTATTAGAGCCAGTTTTGAAATAGGATTGTCTTTATATGTTATTTGATTTCATAATGTGATTTTACATGGTTTTTGTGAACTGGGATACCCAGAAAGTTTTGTTATTTTTCATGCATCTGATTTTAAAACAAAACTTTCCAATGTTATATAGTTTATCTTTTAATTCACAGCATTATGTTCTGATAAACCTTAAGGTTTCCTAAAGCCACACCAGAGGCTCCAGCATTTGAAGTACGTTCAGCTCGAGAGGCCAAGCACAGGATTGGTTCAATAAATGTTTTTGTTTTTACCTTGATAAACAATACAGCTACGACAATGAGATTGCACCAATAGCGGGAGGCCTAAATAATGTCAGGGAGTTTGATCGAGTGTATTTGTAAGTTAGGCGCAAAACTGTCTAATAGGACTAGAGAACCCAAAAAGTGCCTTAATTTGGTTAGACCAATATAAGAATAACTAATTTAAATGGTTTGGTTACATAAAGATGAGACGAGGAATATCATCTAGTCAGAGGTTAGTCAAACCACCGATAATGTCTAGAGACTCATGAAACACTTGGAGCTCGGTACCAAGGTGGAGTTAATGTGGAATGAAACCACCTGTATAGGCTGGGTTGCAGTAACCTAGAAGGATGTTGAGGACGCATCCAATATAGTGACAATTATGATTAGAGTTTCGATAGTGATGATTATATTTTATATCGACCTTAAAACTATGCACTCATGTCTGCTAAAAGATTATGTTAGCTAGATAAGTGTAAAGTTGGAGTTTTTAGAGCGCCATTTAATAATAACTACTTCCACTAAAGCTATGCCAGTAGCATCGAATGTTCATAGAGGTAGATACATAGTAGTTCGAATTAGAAGCTCTCTAATGAGTTAATCTTATTAGATATCCATGACTATGAAGTCACCCTAGGAAAGGAATTGACTAATAGTGCATTTTATTGATGTGGATTGCTTCTAAAGGAAGTTAGGATAGGTACAAAATGGAAGTTAGATATAGTATTCAACTAGAAATTTAGAATGCTCCCATCTCTTAAAATATCATCCATGATCTCAAAAAAAGTACTAACAATTTAGTATACAAGTTATTTAGTTCTATGGCTCGATAATTAATTAAGTTATTTTAATTTTTCTAAAATACTATTCCAAAATGTTTTTCGACCTTAATCTCATAGTATGCAAGTTTCCATTTTCCATTTTCTTGTTTTCCTTAAACAATAAACAGTGGTGGTAATAACTTTTCTAAAAACTTTTATACTGAAAATAAGTCAACCATTAGAATTGATCATATATGGTATCTTTCAAATCACTTTTAAAAATAAAAAGTGGCGGGATTATTATTACATCACTTTTCTTGCTCAACATAGTCCACTACCAGTTTCTTTACCATATGGTACACTAAGTCTACAGTTACAAAGCTGATTCTGCATCGCTTACCCACGACTAGTTAACCACTAGTTATAGAGCTGTTTTTTCATCGCTTACCCGTTATAGGTTAACCGCTATAGATTGGTAGTTACGAAGCTGATTCTGCATTGCTTACTCATAACAAGTCACAAAGCTGGCTCTACATCGCTTACCCATGACTGGTTAACCACTATTTACAGAGCTAGTTTTATAACTCTTACTCATAATAGGTTAACTGCCATAAATATACCGATATAATAACATGCATAAAGCCTAGAGGTGTACTATAGGCAAAAGCAACTCTTATATTTACAAGTCATCTTATTTTCTCAATTAAGTATAGGAAGATTCATAATTGAGTTATTTCATGTAACTCCTAATGATATAAAATTTAACTTTCAAATTAAAACTCACATATTGCTAAAGCATACACTTATACTAGCAATGTTCACTTATAAAATATCATTTGCATAAAACTCAACAATAATATTCATTTCATAATTAAATAAAAACCATTTACATAAACTAAATTTAAAATACACTCACATATCATCAATTCTTTTACAAGGAATTTAGTCGTATAAACCAATTAAATACGCTCATATTTCATCAATTCTTTTGCAAAGAATTTACTCATATAAAATAATTAAATAAACTCACAACTTGTTAGTTTCCTTTTCACCACTTCGAAATCCTATATTTGGTTTCGTTTTTTGATCTAAAAACCAAATACAAATACATTCAACTTCTTAACACATTTTCCAATCAAATCCGGCATAAACCATGTCAACTTTATTACTTTCCCCATACACTCCATTTACTAATTTTCCTCCAAATAATAACATATCACTTTATTTAATCATTTCAATACAACAAATACACTTAATGATCATCCTTAACCATGTTCACATAGTTATTATATCACAATCATACTTTTATACCAAAAAAATCTTTAAGCCTAAACTTAACATATTTAACATTAAATTTTTCCAATTCAATTACATTTGATTTTTAACACTTAAAACCGATCCAAATCCACTTCCATGACATTTTAATACACACATTTAAGCCATAAAATTTAATTAAGAAATTTTTACGAAAATAATTCACCCTTAACCAAATTTCAATCAAAAACATTTTCAAATCAATTCTTTTTCATTTCTTTACTTCATTAGCATCAAAATCATGCTATAAACATTATAAAAATCAAAATAAAATTTTGGATTATAATACATTAAAAACCTAAAAATGGCCGAAAACTCATCTAGTCATTTCCATAGTTTATCTTTCATTCTTCCATCATTAAACTAACTTCCTAATGCCATTCATTGATCATCAAATAACAAAATAAAAAACAATTTAAGCAATAAAACCTTGATATCTCATCAAAAGGGTGTAATTTGCACCACCACAACCAAATTTGACCCTTAACCTAATGAATCTGATTTTTCAACAAAAATAGTAATCATACCTAACCATTTTCTTCTTCCTCTTCACTTAGATGGCTATGAAATCTTGTTAGAAGCATGATTGGTGGTGGAAGAGCATTAAAAAAATGCCTTGGATCACTTCTCCATCGTTTATTCGTAGCTCTCTCTTCTTTTTTTTCTTTTTTTTCCTCTCTTTTCCTTCCTTTCTCTCATTAATGGCTGAAACCCACGCTTGCTTCTCTTTTATTTTCTTTTAGTTTTTGGTCCCTTTAATTCCACTCTCACAAAATGATGCAAAATGTCTTAATGGATTACACATGTCACCTTCCTATTTGTCATTACTAATGATTCATCACACACATGTCACTTTCTTATTAGTCATCTCTAATCACTCACCAATCTACTAATATCATGTAAAAAGACCAAATTGTCCTTAATGAATACAAAAGGATCAAATTGCCCTTTAGTGCATTTAATTCACCAACTAACCGAATTAAATCCCAAAATTATTCCACAACAGTCTTATCATCAAATTGACTGTGGAATACTCTAATTAGGTTCAATACTTGTTGATGGGATGCTGTTAATAATTTTTAATGGTTTAAAATCATCAATGCCTATTATTTGCCAAAAAGGGCATTTTAGTCTAATAATTTCGTATTACCCAAATTCTATTCAAACAACCTCCATTTTGACTTGTCTTAGTTCTTATGGACTCCAATCCTAATTCTAGAGCTCTTCATTTTATTTCAAAATTGTTCAGTAACTTTTTGGTTGCTTAAACGATTTTCATATTGAATCTGGAAATTACTAAATGTCATCGAAATCGTCTGAATTTAATTTAAAAGTGTCACTTAAATCTCCAAATCACATTTTCGAGCTTTTATAGCTGATTGAAACCCTTTTTGTAGGTTTTCGAAGTTTTCAAAAAAAATTTGGGAAATTTCTAGTCAAGTCCACAACCATCTTTGGATTATCCGTGATCTCCGTTATAACCTTAATGATACATTTAAATGCTTAGATTACTCTAGTACATCATAAATAAAACATACTATATAAAAGCCATATGCGACACTATACACAGTACAATAATTGAACTAAGATATTACAAATTTTCTCCTCCTTATAGAAATTTTATCCTCGAACTTTTAAACAAACATAGTCATCTAAAAAAATACAGATATTGACTCCACATCCACTCTTTATGCTTCCATTCTACCAATCACTCATAAGGGCCAACATATTGTAGGCTTAACTTGTCACATTGTATAAAACAGACTATTCCTTTCCATAATGATATTTGCAAAATTTTCTTGATTTTTTATTTAAACTCAAAATTCTTCCTCCATTTCCATACTTAGCTCTGCTATCGATTTTTGGTACTATCACATTGACCCTCATACTTTTGATCTTATTTGTAGTTAGCTGAACTAGTTCAGTCCAACCAATTTTCTTTCATCTATCTCATCCTCATATACCAGCACTCTATGTAACTATATACTTCATCACTTACAGATTAATCTATAAAGAGGATACTTACTTTGGATAGTTAGGGAATGGGCAGATTTTGTAATTTGATCCTTTATCTCTCATATACTATCATATCTACTTAGATTTAGCGAAATTGCTACTATCAAATCCTTCGTAATACACTTCCATTTCCATTCTCGAATAGGGAATGGCTAAACTTTTTTTTTTGTTTCTTTGGCTCTCATCTTTGACTTATTGGTTTAATAAGCATTTGAACATATACTTTGCTATCACCCTTTTCACAGCTTTTCGATCATAAAGCATTTTCAAGGCATACTACCTCATTGTGATCCTCAGATGCATATTATATGCTGGTGAGTCACTTAATCTGGAATTTCTTTCTTAACACAATAACATCAATGTAACGTTACCTCTCAATAAAATGCCATATAAATTTGCAACTTATCTTCACATAAAACTCTTTTTGCTAAATCATTGGTTTCACTTTCTCACTAACAATCAGTTCATTCATAACTTTACTAACTTAACCATACATCAAACCATCAATTTAACACTATCACAATTTACATTTGCTTAGATTACTACTAATGAAACTTTTTATTACGGTTCTCACAAAACAATTGTTCTCGTATACTTCTGAATAATAAATGTTCACTTTCTCATTGTCTCTAATTATGAACAAAACTCAATAATATTTTCCTTGTATTTCTTATGCCTCCCATGGACTCTTTAGATTTTGAATCTCAAATCTATAACCACTGTTGAACTATTTATTGTACCTTTGTCATTTCCCATCATATTTTTTTGGAAGCAAATCAATTTAAGATCATATCGTAAGACACTAACATAATGTCCTATTCACATTAAAAACCATTTAATTTCCTTACAGTTCAAATTTTACTATCTCATAATGCAATTTCAAGCTTATCAAACCTCAATTTCTTTAAACAAGGAGTATAACTCATACTTCCGTTGTGCAACTCTAATGATGAATAATAATACTTTTACTTACCCATTTCTAACACCGTAAGACATTTATGTGATTTTAGTACCTTAGAACTCAATTTGGGACTTCATTAGTTACTAAAAATTTTTAATTATAAAAAATATCCATATCACTTTTATTCAAACGTCTCATATAAATTCTTATCATTCTCCCAATTGTCAATTATAATTTTATGTAAAATAATATCTCTAAACTCTAGTGAGACAATTCTCCATTACAGATAAAAACTTATCACTAACATTTCCTTGAAAATTTTACCATCATTTTCACTCATATGATTTTCAAGAAATAAAACAATTGACTTACATGAAAATAAACTTAAAATAATGAATGTAAATAGTTAGAATTGATATGCAAATATACACACAATTGAAAGCTTGCATCAAACTGATCATTGCTCACAAAAATATTGTTTAATCGTCAGTCTTGATTAAAGATTCCATCATAATGTCATCTATAACATTACTTTGTACGAATCCACAAATCATGTCACATTCAAAAATAGAATTGAATTAAATACAAAATTTTTACGCTAAAATTGATATTTATTTTAATAAATCACACCATAAGGTCATTTAAACATATCAAAAGTCAGTCGCTAATTGCTCATATCCATAATTAATCCTCAACTAATTCAATCGTAATAAGCAATTGCATCCTCTAGATATATTCATAAATTACTTTTCTAGTATAAAAAATGAGAAATAACACCCTATAAACTTTTGTAATTATTTAGTTATAAAACTAAATAACTTGAATAATAAATTTGTAGTACTTTTTTAGCTATCATGGCTGATATGCTAAGAGATGGAAGCAATCTACATTTCCTGTTGAATACTATATCTAACTTCTCTTGTGTACCAATACTATCCTTTAGAAGCAATCCACATTAATAGAATGCATTATTAGCCAATTCCCTTCCTAATGTGACTTCGTAGTCATAGATATCTAATAAGATTAAATGATTAGAGAACTTCTAAATCGAACTACGAATCTACCCCTATAAACGTTCAACACTACTGGCGTAATTTTAGTGAAAGCAGTCATTATCAAACGACACTCTGAAAGCTCCAGCTTCACACTAATCTAGCTAATACAATCTTTTAGCACATACAAATGCACAGTTTTGGGGGATCTAAAATGTAGTCATCACTATCGAAACTGTAATCATACCTATCACCATACCAGATGTGTCCTAAACATCATTTTGGGTTATTGCAATTACCCCAACGATGTAGATGGTTTCCTTCCACATTAGCTGCAACTTGGTACTAAGCTCCTAGTGTTTCGGAAGTCTCTGGACACTGTTGGTGGTCTAACTAACCTCTGACTAGATGATATTCATCATCTCATCCTTCTGTCACAAAACCATTTAAATTTATTATTCTTATCTCGATCCAAGAAAATTAATGCACTTTCGGGGTCTCTACACATATTAGACAGTTTTGCGTATAACTTACAAATACACTCAATCAAACTTCCTAGCACTACTAGTGCTCCCATGGCTAGTGCATTATTATTGCTCGCATCTGTATTGTTCACTCAAGGTAAAAACAAAATTCCATCGACGATTTTTCCAATCTTGAGCATTCTAAACAGAGCTAATTCATAAGAAAATTTAGTAAACCATCCCTATGCTTAGCCTCTCGAGCTGAAGGTACTTTAAGTGCTAGAGCCTCTACTGTAGCTTTGGGAACCCTAAAGTTTTGTCAGTTTATAATGTTGTGCATTCAAAGATAAACTATATAACATTGGAAAGTTTTGTTTTAAAATCAAATTCATGAAAAATAACAAAACTTTCAAGGTTGCCTGGTTCATAAAAACCATGTAAAATCATATTATGAAATCAATTCACATATAAAGACAATGCTATTTCAAAACAGCTCTGATACCACCTAAGAGTTCCCCTTCTGAAACTCGAGTGGAGCCCTCCTGGTGATCCCATTGTAGCCCTCTAATCAATATCTAACTTAATTGATCCTATAAAGTCAAATCATTCAATTGTTAAAAATCTTTTATATTTTAAAAGTTAAAAGCGTGGAAAATAGTGGAAATTATTTTTAAAATCAACCAGCTTTGTAACTACCAAGTTATAACAATTAACCTATTGTCGATAAGCAATGTAGAACCAGCTCTATAACTAGTGGTTAACTAGTCACAAGTAAACAATGCAGAACCAGCTCCTTGACTTCAAACCTGGTGTACCATATGGTAGAGAAACTCTTAATGAGCTATACTGAGCAAGAAAAGACATGTAATAATAATGTCGTCACTATTTGTTTTTAAAAGTGATTTGAGAGGTACCATATAATAATAATTCTAGTGATTGGTTTATTTTCAGTATAACAGTTTTCAGAAACTTATTGCCAGCATTGTTTATTGTTTAAGGAAAAAAGGAAAAATGGAAAATAGAAACTTGTAAGTTATAAGTTTAAGGTTGAAAAACATTTTGGAATAGTATTTCAGAAAATTGAATTTTTTTTTTACAAAATGTTATGTTATTACTAGATTTGATGATGCACGAATAAATTGTTATACAAATGCTTTACCATGAATCTTATGATTATGAGGGAACATTGTTGCCATGTTGTCTTTAGTAAACTGATTAACGCTCACTGAGCTCGTTTAGCTCACTGTTATTTTTATGTTTTTAAACAAACCACCCAGGTATACGTACAAGTGATGTAGTAACTGGGACTCTGCCATAAGATTAGTTATATCGTCGAGTGTTGCCGTGCTTATGTCATTTTGATAAGTACATTTTTTAAAAGAGTGGATGTTTATAAATTCTTTTTAATGAAATGCATGAATATGTTTTAGCTTTTTAAAGTTTATTGTAGTGATTGTTGAGAAATATTTGTTTAGGGTTACTTGTGTGGGGACTTGAAGTCCAAAATTTGTAGTTGAGAAATTGGTGTGAATATATATGTTTTTTCAAAATTTATAGCATTTTTTAAAATTTTGGGAATGTCCAAATGCAATCGTTAAAATTTTTAACAAAATGATTTTAAAAAAATTTTCCACTATTTTCCATACTTTTAACTTGTAAAATATAAAAGGTTTTTAACAGTTGAACGACTTGGCTTTACGGGAACCCTTGGATTGAGTTAGATATTGATTGGAGGGCTACATGGGGTCACTGAGAGGGCTCCACTTGGGTTCCCGGAGGGGAACTCTGGGTTGGGTCTTTTTAACAACCCTATTTTTAATATTGTTTTTGGTCTTAGTTCTATTAAATACATTTATAAAATGATAACAAATATATTGCTACATTACATATAGAATGACTTTATCTTTTCTTACTCTTTTTCTATGTGACTTAAACTGCATTGAAGCTATTTTAAATTGTATTTAATAACCTTCATCGGTTATTTAGATTCTTTGATCATTTTTCTTTTTCATTAAACTTGATCTTTCATTTTTACTTAAACCTTTAACAAATTAACATACTAATATCACTAAATATGAAAACATAAGTAACATACTTTTTACTTAGAAATTAAATAATATATTTTTAAAGGAAAGTAATACAAGAAATGTTTAATTCTTTAGAACAAGATGTGACTAAGTGAATGCTAGGGATTGTAAGTTATCAAAACATATGGAATGATAATCCTTTACTATTTAAAAATTACATCATTATTAACACAATGAGAATCTTGAGTTGAGAGGTGTTTAAGACACCATTGAAAACAAACTTAGTAATATAGATTCCATTGTAATCATTCTAGAATTGATTAAAACCTTAGATAATATGGATCTTTTAGATGGCTGAAATTGAAGATGAGACAAAAGGACAACTTAAGATCTTTGCCTCTAACCATGATCAACCCTTTTATCCATCCTAGGTTACTTCTTATTAAGCTTTGCATCTCCTATTAAGTCTTCCCAAATAGCTTGCATTTCTTTTTTTCAAATAGAAAATATATTGAAAAATGATTTAGATTTCCTTGCTTAATAAGTCTCCAAGACTAAGGATTTAGCTTAGTGTCAAAGATTTTGAAGGCCTAGTTTAGATCCTCTAGATTCATTGCTCATTTATTATGTATGTGTGAATTTATTTGACCCAAATAGATTGAGAGTAGTTGAACAATATCCATAATCTTTTTATTAGGAGCAGCTTATTGGTCATTTTCATATAATTGATGCCTAATCCTCCCTTCTTAGTGGAAGTGCAAACTTCTATCCACCACACTTCAGCTCCTAAGTGCTTTGTAGAGGTTCTTGTCCAAAGTAAGTTCTTCAACATCTTTTTACTATCCTTTCTTATTTTATAAGGTATATAAAGATGACAAGACTAGTAAAAGAGTAGATTTTTAAAGATAACTTGTATAAGTTGAAGTCTTCCTGAATATTAGAGTGCTCTATTTTTTTAGTGGTTGATTATTCATTTAATGGAGTCAAAAGGAGGTAAAAAAATATGGTTAGTTAATCCTCTTATCTGAAATAGGAATGCCTAGGTATTTAAAAGAGATGTCATCTAATCCAATCCCTAAAATCTATGACATTAAATTGGCTTAGTCTATAAAGTCAACTAAAACATATAAGGAGCTTTCCCTTTTGTTTAGAGTTAGAATCAAGATGGAGTTGAAGTAAGACATTGTCAATATCCATAAGGATTTGGATAGAAATTGGATTTGCTTAACATAAAAATAGGAGGTCATTAAGAAAAAGCAATGTTAAATAACTTCAGTTTTTCATATATATGGTATTTAAAGTCTTACCTTTACTTAATTCTTAATGAAAGCAATATGGATAATACTTCTATACAAACTATGAAAAGATAAGGTAATAATGGATCTCTTTATCCAAAAACTTTTACTCTAGCAAAGAAAGGTGTAGGTTCCTTATTGACAATTATATCAAATGATGGTGTATAAATTCATACCCTAATTTGTTGAATAAAGTGATTAAGAAACCAAAGGCTCTTAGGGTGTCAATAATGAATCCCCAACTTAAAAGTTAAAGGCCTTGTTAAGGTCAAGTTTTATAGACCAACTTTGCATCTTTTTCTTGATTTTTCTAGCCGAAAGAAGGTAATCTACTATACTTGTCCCATAAACAAAGGCAAATTGACATGAACTTATAAAGTTACCAAAAACTTCTTTGAGTTGCGATGTTAACATTTTAGAGATAATTTTGTATAAAATGTTACAACATGAAATTGGCTTATAGTCATTTAGTGAGCTTAGATTAGGCCTCTTGAGAATGATTGTTATAAAGGTTCTATTTATCTCCTTCATGATTTTACCACTGCTAAAGAATTTTAGAGTTAACTTATTAATCATATCCCCTTTAATATGCCAAGTATTCTGATAGAAGTTGGCATTCAATATGTTTGGTATCGAGGATTTATCAAAGTTCATGTTGAAAAATGCCATCTTCACCTCTATGGGACTGAAAGGCTTTATCAAGAACTCCTTTTGAGAGAGAGAATGACAATCTATGATAAAATATTTTAGCTCCTGTAAGCAAGAATATGATATGTTAGTAAAGCCTATCTAATTTTGGTAACGATTATATGTCATCACTTTGAGATCTTTATGACCCTCAATGGAGACTTCATCATTGTTGACAAGGAAGTTGATTCTTTTTATATTTCCATTATAGCAATGGCGTTAAAAAGAATTTATAACTCCTATCATCTTCTTTTAATTAGTTTATTTGCGCTTATTATTTGAGCACAGAGTGAGGGTTCTTTAGTACCTATGAGTGATTTTCTAGTACTCTTCCTTCCCTTTCCCTAAGCTCAATATCTTTTAGGAAAATATTCATTAAATATTGAAATTGGTTAAGAGCTTCTCTCATCTTTTCAATGGCTTCATCGGTGTTTTTAATTTTCATGAAGAAAAGTTT
>JAOSBO010000007.1:3132134-3145861 GCA_027563915.1 Erythroxylum rotundifolium
GGAACTAAGAACATATCTGTACGTGAGGTTGTGTGTAACATCTGAAATTCAATCTGCTTTTGCCTCCGATAAGGACATGAATTCAGATTAATAGTTTTGCTTAGTTATATACATATATATACGAAGAAAAAAATATGGCATAAGATCTTGTTGGAATTTTGAAAAGAAAACATTGCTGAGATAATGCAAACTGCTGTTCACGCACTTCTATTAAACCCTACATATTAATTTGAGCAGATCGTCCATTTGTTGTGGCTTGTCCAGAAATACTGCAATCAAAACATTTTTTCTTCAGTAACAATTCTTTTTATTTGGTCTGGCGGATGAAAACTTGAATATAACACGATTCACGACAACATGTTGTATTTAAGTAGATAATAAATGCCAAATGTAATCACCGCCTATCTAACTACATTCATCATTTTGATGAAATCGTTTACCTTTCAATATTGTAGCACCTAGTACAAGTAAACAAAAACCTTGGACTGGGAAAATTCCTCTTTTACACACTTTTTTTAGCTTCCATGCATATTACATATACGTCTGAATGCTTTCATAGATTCCAACTCTAACTCTGCACCTTTGTTTTGCTTTGATTATGAAAATAAAATTAAGAAGCAAGTACATTGGGAGAAAAGGAGTGGTACTTTTTCTGCATAAGAGGAAGGAAGTACAGGAACAGCATAAGACCCAACAGAGTAACAGGATCAGGATTTTGGAAAGCCACAGGCATTGACAAGCCAATATACGCAGCAAAAGAACCCCATGGATGTATTGGCCTCAAGAAATCGTTGGTTTACTACCGGGGAAGTGCTGGAAAAGGCACAAAAACTGATTGGATGATGCATGAGTTTCGTCTTCCACCCAACAATGACATCCAAAATACAGCTAACCAGCCCATCCTCAATCCTAAGTCTTCTACTACTACTACTGCTGCTCCTGAAGCTGTAAGATCCTTTCTTTCTCTATCTTCACAAGCTTTTGTTTAAATTCATAGTTAAAATTCTCAAGTTCGCTGAGTATCCAAGCCAAGGCCTATTGTATTTGTTAGTTAAGTTTGGGGTTCTAAATGTAATGGGAAAAAATAATAAACCGATAGCAATATTCATTACATTGGAATTTCATAATTCCAGTATTGAATTTCATAAAGTTGGCTAATGAATATAATTAAGTAAGCTAGGTTGAAAGCCTGCAAAAGGATGCTCAAGTGGACATATAAAATGAGAAAAGTTCTATCAAATGGGCATGGATAAAAGTATTGTTAATGACCGAAGTGCTTAGGCAAGTATATATATATATGTCTTAACCGTATGTTTGTGCAATTCAGTAAAGTATAATCAGGATTGGAACAAAGGAAGTAAATGAAAAATGTGGATGCCATACCAATAATATGAAAATTTTTCTAATTTTATCCACAGATAGCCTATAAAATGAGTAATGCTATTTTCTTTTCAATTTGTCTTCAATTCGATGTTCTTTCGGTGAACTAAAGTCAAATATATTGACCATCGACATTGACTTGACCTTTCCTGAGCTGAGTAGGCGGCTGCAATTATTGATTCGTGGAACGGTAACCACCTTTGAAATCTTTAGATAAGGGCCTCTGTAATTTGGTCTTCGTAAAGGAATTGGAAGTTCTTAGCTCCTTAATTCCAGTACGTAGTTAAGAAATGGACAATAGTATTGTCGTAGATCTCTGACACCGTAAATTGCATGGCTCTTTTTTTCATTATTTTGCAGGAGGTTTGGACCCTTTGTCGAATTTTCAAACGAATCCCGTCTTACAAGAAGTACATGCCAACAGATTGGAGAGAACCTGCAGCAACCAAACAAAACTCTACTGATTCAAGTTCAAAAACATGCAGCTTTGAATCTGACAACAGCGAAAAGTATCTGTGTTTTGGGGACTCGTCTGTTCATCTAGAAAATGAAAGGAAACCTGTCATAGACGTCCAAGTTCATGAAACAAACTCGTCTCTGATGACTAACCCTCGGTTTGAATCCGTAATATGTACTCAATCCCCATGCACACCGGTTCTGATGTACCAAAGCTTTTGGAACTCAAATTCAGATGATTTCTTTGCAAATGGAAACTGGGATGAACTAAGAACAGTAGTTGACCAAGCAGCCATTGATCCCTCTCAAGCCTGTGACTTTAGATAGATCATAGCCGAAGGTAAAGTTTGCTGAAGAACTGCAGCACTCTTTTCGTTGTTCTATTGTTTCGCAGGACACTAAATCGATGCTTATTGTCTTATACATAAGCCTCGCTACCTATTACTATCTCAGACTTCTGGATTGCTAACATCTAAAGAGACATATATGTACATATTCACTGTTCAGTGAGAAAGCAGTTAATGCGAGTCGTTTCGGACGAATTGGATATATACATTTGAGTCATCACCGATTTTTCTACACAATTCAAATTCTAGTTGATATTAAGAGCGGAATATATGTTATTTGTGTAATATGCTAGTTCGATTATTCTATTGTGTAATGTGCTATATACTTGCATTTTTAGAGTATGCTCTATTTATGGTATACTAGAGTAATTTAAGCGTTTAAATGTATTATTGAGATTATAACAGAAATCATGGATCAACCAGGGATAGTTCTAGACTTAACTAAAAATTTTTAAGAAAATTTCCAAAAACTCCAAAAAGCTACGGAATGAGTCTGAACGAGCTTGAAAAACCTCGAAATGTTTTTTAGAGATTTAGGTTATACTTTTGAATGAAATCTGAACGATTTCAGTAATATTCAATGATTTTTGGATTAAATTCAAAAATTCTTCTGGAAAACTGAAAAAGTTATTGAACAATTTCAAAATATAACAAAAAAAGGATTAGAATCCCTAGGAACTGAAACAGGTTAAAACGGAGGTTGTTTGAATAGAATTCAGGTAATATGAAATTATTAGGCTAAAACGCCCTTTTTAGAAAATAATAGGTATTGATGATTTTAAACCATTTGAAATTTTTAAAAGCATCCAATCAATAAGTATTGATCTTAATTAGAGTATTTCACGATCAATTTGATGATAAGATAGTTGTGAAATATTTTCAAAATTTAATTCGGTTAGTTGGTGAATTAAACACTTTAGAATGTCGTACAGTTATTCACTCAGGAAAAGTGGCCAATAGTTAGGTGGGTAGGGTTTTCATATATTATCTAATAAGATATAATCCCTCTATTTATAGAGAAACCCTAATCTTAAATCTATTAGGAATAGGAATATCATAATCCTAAACCTATTAGGATTATGGAAGCCCAATAAGTTTCGGCCTATATTATATCTCATATAATAAAGGCCTGACCACTTAATTGAATCTAATCCAATAAATATATCCACATATATTTATTCAGTGCCTAATAAATTAAGCCTAAAAGAATAAGTCCAAATCATATCACTCTTTGTGTGTGACCCTGTAGGCTCATTTGATTAGGCTCATTTGATGTTAGTAATGGGCTTGATCACATTTCGAGGTCTATAAGTCATAAGCAGCCTCTAATAAGATATTATGACTACCCAAATCAAATGAGAATCGGTAATCCGATTTAACTTGTAACCATGGTTACAAATTCAGTCCCTTTGTAACACGATATCAAGATTAATCATAAGGCATGGTACATGTCAACCTTTGATTAACCAAATCAAATGAGGATCGATAATTCGATTTAACCTGTAACCATGGTTGCAAATTCAGTCCCTTTGTAACATGATATCAAGATTAATCATAAGGCATGGTACATGTCAACTTTTGATTAATCATAGTTTTTTTATTCCCAAGTTGACTAACTATAACAAATGACATTGATGACTCCTCATCAATTCATTTAAGCATGGCCATGCATTTCTTCAGTCAAACTTGTCAAGAGGCCTAAATGATATCTCTCTCATTTAAGAGAGGTACAAATCTTATCTACATCATTCACATCCCTCTGCATGATTCATTTAATGTCTAACATAAGACTACTTATTATCCATTTAAAGATAACTAAGTATAATGTCAAAACACTAAATTCATCGTGTACGAAATCATAATGACTTCAAGTTAGAGGACTAAAGTCAAATCATATTGAGAATCACTAATGGCATGAAACCATGCAGTGTTCTCTTTATGGGTCGGTCCAATATATGTTATCTAACATATACCTATATATCTGATTTGATAACTCATATCCATGATCCGTAAAATGCGATCATTAATCAGAACACATACTAGCTGTAATTCATTAATGTTCCACCAATAATGATCGACCAGGGACAGTTTAGAATAATATTATAATGCTTATGGTTTTACTATCAAGTCACATTTTGATGAAACGAGCCTAATACTATTTATGGAATGTAAATCACATTACATAAACAATATACATGCATATATAAAATAATTCCTTATAATATATAAATAATAAGTTAGAATGTCATTACAAAAAATCACTTATAACCATTGTCCTAGGGCACACTACTAGCATTAAGATTAATGAATTACATTAGGAAGTTGGTTTAATGATGCATGAAAGAATGAAAGAAAAACATGGAAATGATTCGATGAGCTTTCAGTCAAGGTAAAGGATTTTAATGTGTTATAAATCCAAAATTCTATTTTGATGTTTTATGACGTTCATAGCATTATTTTAATCCTAATGAAGTAAAGAAATGAAAAATAATTGATTTTGGTTGAAATTTGGCCTAGAATGCTTGATTTTGAAAAAAAAAATTGTTAATGAAAATTTATGGCTTAAATGTATGTATTAAAATGTCATGGGAGTGAATTTGAATTGGTTTTAAGTGTTAGAAATTAAAGGAAATTGAATTGGAAGGTTTTAATGTATAATATGTTCAGTTTAGCATTAAGGGCATTTTTAATATTAAAATATGGTTATTAAGTAATGACTTCGTGAATGTGATTAACGGTGTGGAGTGTATGTGGAAAGTAATAAAGTTGACATGGTTTATGGTATATTTAATTGAAAAACATAGTAAGGAGTCGAATGTATTAGTATTAGGTTTTCAGATCAAAAAACGAAGCCAACTAAAGGATTTCGAAATGGTGAAAAGGAAACTAGCAAGTTGTAAGTGTATTTTAATTGTTTTATATGACTTAATTCTTTGTAAAAGAATTGATGACATGTGAGTCTTCTTTAAATTGAGTTTATGTGAATGGTTTTCATTTGATCATAAAATGAATATTTATGCCGAGTTTTGTGCAAATGATATTTTACAAGTGAATGTTGCTAGCATAAGATTTTGCTTTAGCAATATATGAGTTTTAACTTGAAAGTTAAATTTTATATGATTGAGAGTTGCTTTTGCTTATGGTACACAGTTAGGTTTTATACATGTTATTATACTGGTATATTAATACCAATTATCCTATTATGGGTAAGCGATGTAGAATTAGTTTCGTAAATAGTGGTTAACCAATCATAGGTAAGTGATGTAGACTAGCTCCGTGACTTGTTGCAGGTAAGCGATGTAGAACCAACTCTATAACTACTGGTATATAGTGGTTAACCTATTACGGGTAAGCGATGTAGAACCAGCTCCGTAACTAGTGGTTAACCGATCATAGGTAAACGACGCAGAACCAGCTCTGTGACTTTAGGCCTAGTGTGTACCATATGATAAAGAAACTAGTGGTGGGCTACGTTGAGTAAGAAAAGTCATGTAATATTAATACTGGCACTATTCATTTTTTAAAAGTGATTTAAGTGATACCATATAGTACCAATTCTAGTGGGTGACTTATTTTTAGTATAAATTTTTTTCAAAAATTTATTGTCACCACTATTTATTGATTAAGAAAATAGAAAATGGAAACTTTTATATTATGAATTTAATTTCGAAAAGCATGCTGAAATAGTATTTAAGAAAAATTGAAATTGTGTTTTACTTACCAAATTTGAAGATTGCATGAATAAATTGGTATGGAAAATGTTTTATCATGAGCTTTATGATTTGTTGGACTATTGCAGTTATATTGTTATGAAAAGTCAATTTTCTTATAAACTGATTACACTCACTGAACTCGTTTAGCTCACCCTTATTTTTTATGTTTTTAAACAAACCAGCTTTGGTATGCATATAGGTGTTATAGTCATTGGGACTCTGCCTCAAAATTAGTTGTATTGTCGGGTGCTACTATGTGTGTGTCACTTTGCTTTGTACATCTGTGTAAAGAATGGATGTTTGTTGGCCCCCAATTTTTTTTGTTGAGTTAAGCATGATTTAAATAAATTATGAGGTCATGATAGAATAATTATTAGAGTTTAATTATTTATTACAGTGTTAATAGGATTTTATTTCATTGATTAGTGAAATTAAAGTAGTAAGAATGTATTGAGGGCAATTTTGGCATGTCACTTAAGTATAAAAGCCATGAAGCATTAAAGGAAGGGTAAAGTGGACATTTAGCACTCATTAAGGGTAGAATTGGAAGAGCAAAAATGTTGTCTTATACATTAGAAGGAGAAAAACGTGAATGAATGGGGAGAAGAAAAGAAAAACATAAATGAAGGGAGAGAAGAAGAGAAAAACGTGAAAAAGAGAAAGAAAGGAGAGAGAGAGTCGTCTATGAGAGAAAAAGAAAGAAGACAAAGTTAGGATTTCATCTTTTCTTAGTTTATAAGAGTGATTTTGAGGGTATTCAATAAGAAAAAAAGAAAGAGGAAGAGAAGAGCTTTCATTTGAGCCAAACATCTCTTTGTTTGGTGAAGATTTAAGGTAAACCCATTTTTAATCATTTAGATTTTTGGAGAGGTTTTGGTTCATAAAGCTTATGAAATACATGGGTTTAAGTATTTTAGAATCAATTTTTAGTGAATATGATATTTGGATTCTCAATTTGTATCCCTATTAAATTGGATTTTTTGCCAATGTTGAAGGAAATCAAGTAAAGCAAGAGGAGCAAGACGAAAGGTAAATTTAAGCAAGTTTTTAAGCAAAGAATCCAGTGGGTTACATGTTTAAAGTTGAGTTAATGAGCCATGAGTATTTTTCCAAATCAAAAGATTTAATGATTTCAATTGCTTTATAAATGTTGCATTTATTACTTCTTGAATGATTGAAGTACTTGTTATATGTTTGGTACATGAATCTTGATAATGATTTATGAAATGATGATGGAAATTGTATTAGAAATATATCATGCTTATGGAGACCATGTTTCTGAAATGTGCCTTTTGTGCAATATGTTGACAAGTAATGAAACTCATGTTTGTGTGTGGGTTTATGGTGGTCCATTATGTTATGTCACGTGTTTGACCATGTCTGACCATGTTAAAGGCTTCTCTCACCTGCCCACGAGTGGCATGGGGCTTCTTTATGGACTCCCTCATGTTTACCGAAGATTCGCAAAAACTCTCACATATTTATTAAAGATTTGCAAGAATTCCCTAATGTTTATCGTAGCTTCGCAAGAACTCCCTCATATATATGGACCACTCAAACCATTATGATTGCTTATGTTCTGTATGAATTGTTGACAAGTTTGAGAATTACATGTCTTATGTGGTCTATGATTTCTTTGACAAGCTTGAGAATTGGAGAAATACATGTCTTGTGTTGTTTATGAATTGTTTGACAAGCTTGAGAATTTAAGAAATACGTGATTTATGGATTCAATGCATTTTACTATGGTAACGAATATTTTCAATGGTTTTGCTTGTTTCTCCACTATAAACTTATTATCCACGAGCTTTTTAGCTCACCCTCTTCCTCCCCATCTCCAAGAAAAGAGTAAGAGATTGAGTTATAGAGAGTCAAGGTATCACTCCAAGTCTACATATTTTTTTGTATTTAAGATAGTTTATGAAAACTGAAGGCTATAGAATCATTTCAAGTATTACTCATTCATGTATATTTTTTATTTTTGGATTATGAGACCAATGATCTATTTGGGTCTTGAAATACCCATTAAATCTTTGTAAAAACTTTTCTTTTGAAGTTAATGAAATATATGTATGTTTTACTCACGACTTTCCAATTTTTCACATTGCATTTTCAAGCATTCATGGGTAAAATTTGTATTCTAACCTCATGAGAAAAATTATATTAATCTGGGCTGTTTTAGACCAAGTTATCTTCTTAGAAGTTGTATTTTATCCTCTTAGCTTTCTAATGATATAAAGTACGTAATTGTTGGAGATCAAATTTAAAGGATATGATTGTTACAATTTGGTGACGTTGCACAGGGTGCATGTAGGACAATTTATAGTCTTTTCTAACTTTTCTAATAGAAAAAGAGTATTATGATGTCGTGAAATGGGAAGAAGTAGTGTGATAAGTTAGAGATGAAATGAAGGTGATAAAGGGAGTTGAACATGTGCATAAATTTATGATGAATGTGTATAAGTTTGAATGTTATGTTTTTGGGTTGATGACCAAACATAGATTATAATTTGGTTGTAAATGATATTGAGCTAAAATGGAAGTGATAATAAAGGGGAAATGACAAAAAAAATAAATTAGAAATGATAGATATGCATAAGATGGGTCATAGGTAACTTGTAAGAGTTGAAAATCTAAAATTTGGCCCGTAAATGTCCGTCTCAAGAATTTTTGTTTGAGCTCAGTCCATGTTCGTTTGGAGGGACATATATCCGCTAAGCGGACATTCTAGGGACATTTTTATAAATTTCCAATTTTGACCCTTTAGGTGGCAAAATCTCTCTTTGGGGTCTTTATAGAAATTGTAGAACTCAAAGTACTCTTCGAAACTATGTTGAATGACCTTAATCCGACATCTATGGTGAAAGTTATATCTTTTGTTCCAAATCATGTACATATATATCTCGTGGACTTATCGATGCTTTTCTATAATACATTTAGACTTGAATGGAGCTTGACATGTACTTAGTTTAATGTAAAAATAAGAGATAAAAATGAGTGATATGTTAGGGTAACAATTAAGGATACAAACATAAGAATGGATTTTCGAGTATCAAGTGTTCAAATATAAAATTTTGGGATGTTATGAGAATGAAAATGAACTTATGTTAGCTAATGAGATTCCATTAAAAGAATCCTATAGAGTGATACACTCATGTTTGACTCATGAGTTAGACTCAGAAAACAAAGTCTAACAATGTTTATAAAAGCTTTTAAATGAAATGCATGAATATGTTTTAGCTTTTAAAAGTTCACTGTAGTGATTGGTGAGAATTATTTGTTTGGGTTGCTTATGAGTGGACTTAAATTCCCAAATCTATAGTTGAGAAATTGATGTGAATATAGAGGTGTTTTCAAATTTCACAAGGCTTATAAAAATTTTGGAAATGTCAAAATGTAGTCGTTATACTGCCGAAAGTTTCAATAAAGTGATAGAAAATAAAAAGTTCCCATTATTTTCCGCGCTTTTGATTATTAAAGTATAAAAGGTTTTTAATAGATGAACGACTTGGCTTTACGAGAACCCTTCCGTTGAGTTAGATATTGATTAAAGAGCTACCATGGGGTTTTTAGGAGGCCTCCACTAGAGTTTTAGAAGGGGAACTCCAGGATGGGTCCTTTCAATAGTGGTTAACCTATCATAGGTAAACGATGCAGAACTAACTCTGTGACTTTATACCTAGTATACTGTATGGTAAAGAAAATAATGGTGGGCTATGTTGAATAAGACAATTCATAAGAATAATAATGCTACCACTATTCATTTTAAAAGTAATTTTAGAGGCATCATATGGTGAAGTGATTGACTTATTTTTAGTATAAAAGTTTTCATAAAACTTATTGCCACTAATGTTTATTGTTTAAAGGGAAAAGGGAAAAGGAAAATGGAAACTTTTATATTATGAGCTTAATTTTGAAAAAGCATTTAGAAATAGTATTTTAGACAAACTAAAATTGCGCTATATGAAATGTTACTTATTATTACCAGATTTTATGATGCACAAATGAAATTTTTGTGGTAATTATTTTACTATGTGTTTTCTTACCATATGGGAATATTTTAGTTATCGTGTTATGAAAATTTTAATTTTCAATAAAATGATGAACACTCACTAAGCTCCTTTAACTCACCCCTATTTTTTATGTTCTAAATAAGCCACCTCAGGTATGTAAACAATTGATATGGTAACTAGGATCCCACAAAATTATTAGTTGTATCGTCGAATGTTGTTGTGCTTATGTCATTTTTGCTATGCATGTGTTTTCATGAAATTGGCTTAGTTACTTATATATATGGTTTAAATTATTTTGGAAAGGGTTTTAAAAAGTGATCTTGTAATATTTTTCAGATTATAAAATGTTGAGAATTATTTCTTTGTTATTGTCGTGATATGGACATCAGGTCCCATTTTAGAAGTTGAGATGATATATGAAATACTAGAAGTGTTTTAAATCATTTTATGTAGGTTTTTGAAAATTAGAAATCTTAGAAAAACAATCGTTATGTTGCCAAATTTTATATAAAAAAAGTTCCCACCAATTTTTTTGCTTTTAACTTTTAAAGTATAAAAGGCTTTTAACAGTTGAATGACTTAACTTTGGGGGAACCCTTCGGTTGAGTTAAATATTAATTGAATGGCTATTATGAGGTCCTTAGAAGGGCTCTACTCGGGTTTCGTAGGGAAGCTCTAGAACGAGTTCTTTCAGTTTGTTGGCTCCTTATTTTATTTTCTATCTAACAATATATTCATATATTGTTTTAGCCTTTAGATGTCTTGATTTAGAAAATTACAAAAAACTTAGTCACTATCTGTTGAGTACCTAAAATAAATCATCGATTGCATATAATAGCATATAATTCATATGCTCAAGTAGATCAAGTAATAAGATTATGACTTTAAATCTAATAATACATTCAATTCATGTTTAGGAACCTTGACAAGAAGACCGAAAAAAATTATAATACTTCCTCACCATAATTGAAAGCAGAAAATTGGCACTCTTTGTATGAGGTAGATGCCCTAACGATTCATGTATCTTGAACTTGTGTCATATATAAGGTTATGTACTATGTGGTTGAAGAATGTTAGGGAGTCCATAAGTCCCAAATTAGAACCTCAGTGTTTGAAAATTTTTAATTCCTTTGTTTAATCACTAGTTATAAGTTGAAAGAAGTTTTAAATAAGCTCTTGCTAAACTAGACCAAATTTCTTTATAGAATTTTTTGGATTGGTACCTTAAACATCTATATGTAGTTTTTTTTAAAGACTGGGGTTTTGCCTTTTTTGTATGATTTTATTATTAACCTCTCAATTAGTATCTTACAAAGGAGAGATCATTATTAAAGAAAATAATATATAGTTGTATTGTCATTCATCACTCGAGATGATCAATTGCCCTTTGACTTGCAAAAGAATTATGTGCTTAAGGTTATCGGATTCAAGAACTTTATGAAGTGATCCCCAGTCATTCTAGTTATCAAATCGTAAGTAAGTTGATTTACTATTACTAGTAATGGTTTCATTATCTAACAAGTTATGTATTTCATTTTCAACATTTAATTGAGAGTCTAAGATGTGTTTAGGTTAGATTTAATTCTCTAGAAGTTATGATCCTTTATAATGTAACTATGTACACATTTGACATAAATTGATTCCTAACCTATAAAGAGTTTCTAAGACCTCATAACATTTGATTTTAACTACAGTTGAGTTATCAACTCTATTGTTTTGATCAAGTTTGAGGAAAGATACAAGTGACAATATAAGCTTAAATGATGGTTACTAAACATTGAATTGATTAGTTAAGGCCTACCTACATAGGGAAGAATTATCGTATCCTAATGTTGTTAAGTCAAGAGGACTTGCACGATGATTAATTTTGATGACAATCAGATAATGATAATGTTAGAAATAAATGAACGCTTTTGATAAGTGTGTTAAGTGTGCAGAAGAAGCGAAATAGAAGAAGTGAAAACATAAAAGAAGCGCAAAACACAGAAGAAGTGGAAACACAGAAGAAGCTCAAAACACAAAAGAACTAGAAACACAAAAGAAGCGCAAAACACAAAAGAAGTGAAAACACAGAATAAGTGTAAAACACAAAAGAAACGCAAAACAAAGTAGAAGTGGAAACACAAAAGAAGTGAAAACACTAAAGAATTGCAAAACACAGAAGAAGTGGAAACACAGAAGAAGTGAAAACACAGAAGAAGCGCAAAACATAGAAGAAGTGAAAAAATAGAAGAAGCGCAAAATACAAAAGAAGTGGAAACACAGAAGAAGCGCAAAACACAGAAGAAGTTGAAAACACAGAAGAAGAGGAAAACACAGACGATATAAAGAAGAAGATACGCGAGTATGTCGGACAGTTAGTTAGTTGGAGTTAGTTACAGAACTCAACTAAATAACAATTATCAAGATTCAAGAAGAAATTATCAAGAATCAAGAAGCAGTTGGAGACTTTGGCTATAAATACTAGTCGTAGTCGAAGATTAGACAATCTTACAACCTTTGAAAAATCATTGATCTTTGAGCTTTTAAGTGTTTACTTAGAAAAGAAAAATTATGTAGTGCGATACTAAGAGAGCTAACCCTATTGTAACAAATGCTCACAATATCTTTCTAGTGAGAGAAAGAAAAGGCTAAGAGCTTGGAGAGGCTAAGATAGCAGAAAGAATACTTAAGAAACTTGAAGAGGCTTTGGAAGGGAAGAAAGAATACTTGTAATTTGTTGAAGTATAGTGAAATACTCAGATGAACTATGACGACTGGACATAACCCACAGTTTGGGATGAACTAGTATAAAAATCGCAGTGCCTATCTTCTATCCTTTTACTTTAGTTTATTTTGTTGTTAAAAAAGTATATAGAAGTTATTTGTGATTTAACTACGTAACAATTTTCGTATTATTTTTGTGATATTCTTTTAACAAGTTAGAGAAGTTTTTAACAAGATTTTGTATTCACGAAAAAGGATTCACAATTCAACCTCCCTTCTTGTATATCTAGTTTGTTGTACGTAAATTCTATATTAACGTGTGATTTACTTCAATTGGTATCAGAGCTCGGTTTCCAAGAACCACATTTACAAAGTGAGGACAAAGATCCATGGCTGAATCACATGTTTTTATTGCTGAAGGTGCCTCCGTCACAAGACCTCCTGCATTCAATGGTGAAGATTATCATTATTGGAAGGACAGGATGCGACTCTTCATAAAATCCACACATATTGATCTTTGGGATATCATCGAGAATGGACCATACGAACCAATAGATGATGAAGGAAATACCATTCCTCGTAACTGATGGTCAGCTGATCATAAAGCTAGATTTCAACTAAATTCAAAGGCCAAGTTCTTTTTGAGTTGTGCGTTCGGCAGAAGTGAATATGATAAAATTCGTGGATGCAAAACTGCGAAGGAGATGTGGGATACTCTATCCATAGCACATGAAGGCATAATCCAAGTGAAAGAGTCCAAGATCAGTACTCTTATACATCAGTATGAGCTGTTTAAAATGAAAGAAGATGAGTATATTGATCAGACATTTGGACGATTTCAAACTATTGTTAATATACTTAAAGCTCTTGGGAGAATCTACGATAATCAAGACCATGTGAGGAAGATTCTCAAGACCATGTGAGGAAGATTCTCATAAGTCTGTCAAAAAGATGGAGACCCAAAATCACTGCAATACTAGAACCCAAGGACTTGAGCAAATTAAAGCTAGATGAATTGCTTGGTTCTTTGAAGACACATGAAGTAGAGCTTGATGCTGAAGATAAACCTAAAAGAGACAAATCCATAGCATTAAAGGCTGGTCAGAAAAATC
>JAOSBO010000007.1:3167980-3183558 GCA_027563915.1 Erythroxylum rotundifolium
TACGGAAGCATGTTGGACCCTTCTCTCTTAATATTATTCTGCTAGGATATAGAAATAGTGTAAGAAGTTTATTTAACATGGACATATATATATATATATATATATATATATATATCAAACTATAGTAAAACTGTAGTTGAACAATGTTATTTAGACTCTAAAACTCTTCAATCATTATATGTTTTTGTTTTATGCAACTTCTATTTTCCGGTCGACTGTACCTCCGAACAACTGCTTGCCCTTCTACTGAAGCCCCATGAGGATACGACCTCTGCCTAGGATAACTAGAAAACGTTTAGGGTGGAATTGGAGTCTCATATAAAAGATGATTAGGTTCTACCTCTGCTATACTAGATAGCAGACGTTAGATCAGGAATAGGCCATATATGAATTGTATATGTATATAAATATGTATGTAATTATATATATTATGTACCTAGTGTACCTTTATTTTATTGGTATTTTTATTGTGTTAATTTTTTATTTTAATTTTTATGTATCTCTACTTATACCTGCTCACATATTTACATCTTCATGTATTTACATATTTTCATTTTCATGTGCATCCTATAAGTTATAGTCTCCATGCATATACATATATTGGTATACTTATATAGTGATGTAGTTGTAGTGGTCTGGTCTGTTTATTTTTGTGTTTGTTTTTGTTGTTTGGGTTTGTTTGTTTGTGTTTGTTTGCTTGTTTTTATTTGTTTTTGCTTTTACCTTAGCCAGGGGTCTATAAGGAAATAGTCTTTGTATCTCTATCGAAGATGCAGGCATAACTGCGTACATCTTACCTTCCCCATATCCTGCTTAGGCGGGAATTTGGGTATATTTGGATTGGTTTGGTTTGGTTTTATTCAACTTCTATCTTTCAAAGTTATCTTTTTATCTTAAAAGGATAAGATTTTATATGAAAAATGGTCTTTTATACAACCGTGTACAGTGATTACGTCCTTTAAAACTAGTGACTTACATAGTCGGTAGACATGATTGTGTCCTTCATTTATATGGTCGTGTTTGACCCCAAATGTGCACGCCTATCTTTAAACATTGTCATTAAACTTGTACATGGTTACAGAAGCTTACATGCTCATCCAAATGACCGTGTTCATCATTTACACAATTGTGTGTAGCATTAAACACGAGCTTGCATACCAATAACAACATCAACTTATCGGTTTCTACCCCAAATCATCCTAAACTTTATTTCTTTTGATCCATAAAGACAAAAAAAAAATTTGGAGCCCAAATTTAATGAAATTTGATGAATTACATACCTCATGCTTTTATATTATGAGGTTATATATTATGATTTTGAAATTCCTCATGATATTTTTAATGTCTTGATGTGTATCGGGTTATGTTTGCAATATATGTTTTTCCTACTCATTAAGTACATAGGATACTCAAACCACTCCGCTTTCCAACCATTTATGTTAATTGGGTGAGCTTGAAGCTTTGAGTAGATCATGTAGAATTTTTGACATTTCAGGCATTACCATATATGGGTAGTCTATGTTTTTTTTCTTTTGTTTTATAGTGGCTCATGAGTATGTAGACATGCTTGATGATTTTGTCTTGACTATCTTATAGTTTGAAGATGACCTTAGGTATGAAACTTCTGTACTGTTGCTGGGATTGCTTTTGAATGGACTTAAAAGTCCAGAAGATGTGGTTGAGTTTTATTGTGATTTTATAAGTGTGTTTGAAACTAATTTCCTGGTGTTTCTCATTTTGGGATTTTCAAAATATAGTAGTTGTGCTGCCAAATGTTTTTAAAGATATCCAGTTAGTCTTGCATAGTCGGATTAAGGATACTGTGAGTATCTTTAGATCGAGTATGCGGCGGTTGTCATATGCCTGATGTAGTTTCGATTCATGACATTTAAATTGGCATCAGAGCAAGGTTTTTATGTTTTCAATAGTGTTATTATTGTTTTTAAAAGATTCATGAGCCTTAGGAGTTGAGTTTAGGTGTGGACAGTCTTTGGTCGAGAAGTTGAATCTCGGATTGTTAAGTTGTCGCGTTTAAAGGTCAGATGATTTCGACCTCGGTGAGAGTACTTGTCAACATTCCTTAGGATGTAAGGGACATTAGATAAGCTAGGCTTAGTCTGATTTATTTTATTAAATAACGTCTCTTTTTCTTTGATTTTATAGTGATAGTATAGTTGGATAAGGAAGGGGAAGTCGTCGCAAGTTTAGATCTTTACGACCCGAGCCAGAGGAACACAATGTTGAAGCTGATAGATCCCTATCTTATTAAAATTACTCCTCTTAGAGAGCAAGTGGCTTGTGATGAAGCATATACGACCTGTGAGATAAAGGTTGGTGATACTGTGTTAGAGGCAAATCTTATTCCTCTCAATCTTTAAGATTTTGAGGTGATATTGGGGATTGAATTGTTAGAGAGGCATCGCGCTAGGGTTGATTGTTTTAAGAAAGAGGTAGAGCTTGACACTCATAGTAGAGTTCTGATTAAATTTACTAGTGACTAACCGATGTTCTCGAGTGTTTTTATATTGGTGGTCAAGGGTAAAAAGTTGATTCGTTAGAGATGCTAAGCATTCCTCGCACATGTGATTGACACTTCAGCACAGAGGGTCGAACTTGGAGATGTTCCTATGTATGTGAGTTTCCCGGTGTCTTTCTAGAGGAGTTACCTAGAATGTCACTTAATCGGGAATTTGATTTTACGATTGAATTGGTTCTAGGGAAAACACCGATATGTTTACCACCATATCGAATCGCACCAGCTGAATTGAAAGACTTGAAGGTTCAGTTGTAAAAGTTGTTGGACAAAGGCTTCATCAGACTAAGTCATTCACTATAGGGAGCACTAGTATTGTTTGTCAAGAAGAAGGATGAGACCTCAGCTTATGTGTTGATTATCAACAGTTAAATAGAGTTATCATGAAAAATAAATATTCATTCCCCAAGATTGACGACTCGTTTGATCAGTTAAAAGGAGCTACAATATTCTCAAAGACAGATTTGAGGTTTGGGTACCATCATTTGAAAATTGCTGAAAGTGATGTGCATAAGATTACTTTCCTGACGAGGTATAGAAACTATGAATTTTTGGTGATGCCATTTGGATTGACAAATGCACCTGCAACATTTAAAGATTTCATGAATAGGATGTTCCATCCCTATTTAGATCATTTTATCATAGTCTTCATTGATGATCTTCTAATTTATTCTAAGGATGGGGAAGAGCATGCTAGACATCTCTGGATTGTGCTGCAAATACTTCGTGAAAGAAAGTTGTACGCAAAGTTTTCAAAGTGTAAATTTTGGCTGAAGGAGATATGATTCCTTAGGCATGTGGTATCAAGAGAAGGTATTTGTGTGGATTCAAAACAAATGGAAAGCTATACTTAAGTCAAAACAACCCAAGAATGTGACTGAAGTTCGCAGCTTTCTAGGGTTAGCTGGTTATTATTGGAGATATATTGAGGGCTTCTCAGTACTTGCAACACCTTTATCCAAGCTTACCCAGAAGGTGGTAAAATTTAGTGGTATGAAAGATGCGAGGCAAGTTTTTCAGGAACTGAAGAGACGATTGACTTCTGAACCAGTGCTTGCTTTATCCAGAGGGTTGGGTATGAGGTATATAGTAATGCTAGTCATCAGGGACTTGGCTGTGTATTTATACAGGCTAGGCGAGTGATCGCAAATGCTTCTAGACAGCTGAAGAAGCACAAATTAAATTATCCTACTTATGATCTGGAGCTCATGGCAGTGGTGTTTGCACTCTAGATTTGGAGACATTATCTTTTTGGGGAGACTTATAGTATATACACCGATCACAAGAGTCTAAAGTACCAAATGACACAGAATGAGCTAAATCTCAGACAAAGGAGATGGTTGAAATTAATTAAGAATTTTGACTTAGTAATTGACTATCAACCGAGAAAAGAAAATGTGATACCGATGCATTGAGTCGTAAGTCAAGTTTGGTAGTAACTGTCAGGAAAAATCCTTATATTACTCATTAGTATATAGAGCTTTGGGGTTGGACTCTTAGTGGCTGAGGATGACGGAACATTACTAGTATGGTTTAAAGTTTGGCCAACATTATTTGATGAGATCAGAAGAGTGTAGGTCAATGATCTCAAGTTAAAGGTTATTCGAGAAAATTTGTTATTTGAAGAGAAAGAGGGGTTTCGACTGAGAGAAGACAAGTTGTTAGTCTTCAGAGACAAAGTCTTTGTCTCGGATGACCTGAGTCTTAGGCTAGCTATCTTAGATGAAGTTCACAATTCATCTTATACTATGCATTATGGTAGCACAATGATGTATTGAACTCTTAGAGAGATTATTGGTGGCAGGGATGAAGAGAGAGATAGCAGAATTTGTGACCAGATGTCTCCCCTGTCAACAGATAAAGGTAGAGCATTAGAATCCAGTGGGTATATTATAGGCTTTGTGTATTCCGGAATGGAAATGAGAGCATGTGACAATGGATTTTGTAGTTGGCCTACCTCGTACATCGACAGGTCACGATGCTATTTAGGTTATTGTGGATATATTAACAAAGTCTGCTCATTTTGAGCCTATCCATACAACCTACTCATTACAGAGGTTGGTAAAGTTGTATATCGATGAGATTGTGAAGTTGTAAAAGGTGTCAGATTCTATAATATCGGATAAAGATCTGAGATTCACCTCTCCATTTTGGCCAATTTCAGGAATATTTGGGGACTAAACAAAAGTTTAGTACTGCTTTTCACCCTCAGACTAATGGTCAGTCAAAGAGGACAATTCAGAAACTAGAGGACATGCTGAGAGCATGTGTGATGGAGTTCCAAAGAAGCTGGGACCAACATTTGCCTTTGATAGAATTTACTTATAAGAATAATTATCAGACAAGTATCGGGATGCCACCATATGAAGCACTTTATGGGAGAAAGTGCAGGACACCTCTATGTTGGGATGAGGTTGGTACAACTAAAGTCCAAGGAGTCGAATTGATAGAAATTACCACTTAGAAAGTAAAAGTCATCCAAAAGAAAATGAAAGCTGCCCAAGATTGTCAAAAGAGTTATGCGAATAAAAGGCAACGAACATTAGAGTTTGTAGTTGGTGATATAGTTTTCTTCGAATATCACCATGGAAAGGTATTATCTGATTTCAGAGGTAAGAGAAGCTGAACCCTCCATACATTGGACCTTTAAATATCTTGGAGTGCGTCGGGACTATGGCATACAGGTTGGAATTGCCACCGGAATTGGATAGGATCTATAATGTGTTCCATGTCTCTATGCTTATAAAGTGTATATCAAATCCATCTCATGTTTTGGCTAAACCTCCAGTGGAGTTGAGAGAAGACTTGAGTTTTAAGGTGAAACCAGTCTAGATTCTAGGATCAGCAAATAAAAAAGTTACGCAGTAAGGAAGGTCCCACTGTCAAAGTTCTTTAAAAAAGAGATAGGGTTGAAGAGATGACATGGGAGCATGAGAATGCTATGAGATGTTAATACCCCCATTTATTTGTATCTTTGACTTAGAAGTTTCGAGGATGAAACTCTTTTGAGAGGGGAGTAATTGTAATGACGGATTTTCAGATCCCTTTTATTGGTTTGTACTTCGAAATACTACTGTATATTGGCATATACATAGTTGTATATGAGTTCAAAAATGTATTTGAACCCTTTCGGTATATTTGTCAGTGATATATAATGTTATATGCCCTTATATGAACGTAGAATTCACGGTATGTGAAATCTTGAAGATTTTTGACATATAAGCTTCTAAATGGGTAAAATCGAGCTAATTTGATGGCTATGGCCCTGGTGGCTAAGTTAAATGTATTCTAATGCGTTAAAGGTGATTAGATATAATTTATAGACTTATTGGGCACTTAGAAAGCTTAATTTGAAAAGTTCATTTATATAAAGGCTTACGTGCCAATTGTTTAAAGTTGAGGGATTTAAATGTAATCTTTCAATTCTTGGAAGATCAAGAGGTAATTCTATAAAGTTAAGGGGCTTACTTGTAATGTGCACAAGTTCAGAGGCCAAAACTGAAAATAAAAGATTTGATCATTCTCAAATTTTAGGCTTAATTGCAAATTTAAGAAAGTTTGGAGGGTATATGGTAATTTCACATAAGCTAAGGGTAAAAGGGTAATTTCACCATATTTGGTTAAAGAAGAGTCAATAATCTAGATCTTTCTTCATTGTGTGGCGGTGCACCCTTTATTAAACATTAGAAACACTTTGTTTTAATTAAAAGAAAGGAGAAGAAAATAAAAGGGAGAAGGAGATGAGGAGTTTCAACCATCACCCACCTTTCACCTTTTTTTTTGATTCTTTAGCCCAAACCTAGGTGTTCTAAGGTAATTTGGGGTCTAAGAACTCCAATCTATCATTATATTTGAGAAATTCTCAAAGGATTGGAAGATATCACCAAAGGAAAGTTTAGGTAAATTTTGTCTCATCTCTCTCTACATTATGATTTTGAGTTTGGTGTTAAGATATGCTGTTCTTTATGCTTGACTATGCATGAGACATGGTTTAGGTGAATGAAAAAAGTCATGAAGAAGCTTATTTAAGCCAAAAATGAAATGCCCTCACTTTAGTGAAATTTTGAATATCTTTTGAAATTGATCGTTTAAAACAATTATATGATGTTAACTGTGTATGTATAATGTGAATTGATGATGAAAATGAGGAAGAAGTACATTAGAAGGAGGTTTTCAAGTTTTTGCCTTTAGGTGTTTGATAAAATGCGTAAGTGAATTTGGCTTAGGATTTAAGGATTGTAATAGTGTGCATTAGAAAGAGGCTTTCATTTATACTTAGAATAAACTTGAATTTTTGCTTAGATTGATGAGTAGTGGCCTAATGTGCTTAATTATGATTTGAAAGGTGTAGGTATTGGATCAAAGGAATTAAATGCCTAGAAAAATGCAAAAGAAAGCTTATGTGAACAATAAGGGAAGTAAATACGTGAGAAGCTTCAGGGCCAAATCCTATAGCATAAAAATTGTCATATTGTGTTTTATGCACTTATGTGATGGTGTATAAATATGAGATATATGTTTGAGTAGTAAGTACATTGCATTTGTATGTATAAAGGCTTAGGAGCTGTGAGCCAAGGAGCTCATATCAAGAATTGTTGAAGTCAAAAGAGTGTGCACCTTCTTTTGAGGTGAGTTAGGGATAGCATATCTCTCAAATGGAATTAAGACATCCCAAGATATGCATGATGATTTGTATGTGAATTTGAAACCTAGGTAATGTATAGTAAAATTGATTCTTAAATAGATGTTAGTATACTGATCTATTTAATAAATGACATTGTTTTAAATAACTCTTTGCACTTAGAGTGAAACAGATATTTTTATTTCATATTTTGAGGAATGATATTGTTTTCAACAAACCTATAATTGAAGTGTAAAGGACAATGCTTGATTTTCTAAAACTACATTTTTTAATAACTTTGCACTTGGAGTGCAAAAGATGATTGCCACTGCATGAAAAACATTTTGAAAGTTACATATGTAGAACCGAATCATGTATGCTACATATATGTGTTCCCTTTTGGCTTAGATCCATGGCAAGGTTCCATTTTATCGGTTGGACCGATAAATAAAGGCATGGTACCTTACTTGATTTTTGTACTTAATATTTATATATAATTTTTTTGTAATTGGCAAGGAAACAATTGGCCAATCGTATGCTAGGCACAACAGATTAAGTGAACCACATATCCTTAAAGTTGGTATATAAAAGTCGAGTTCTTGTAACGACATCTTTCGATAGGACTTGTGGGTGATTGCACACCTAGAGGTCTGGTCACTGACAAGGTCATCAACTAGGGTCATATCACTCTTGTCAATTGTAGTCTGAACTTACCAGAGATGAAAATCGAGCCAACATTGGGATCAATAGGTGTGCACACTAGTTTGGCTGACTAATGGTGACACACATAACTATTTTGGCTTATTTTAAGATTTGGCTTCCTGAAAAGATTTGACTTTTACATTTGCTTTTCTGCTCTTGTGTTCTGGAATTGGATCCTATGTTCACTGAAAGAGTGATTAATAGGCTAGGCTTATGTGGTTCCTAACTAGTATGGGATGAGTCATAGACTAGGTCTATATGTTTCAATCTCATGTATCCTCATTTCATGTGTGGTTATGTAGAAGCTAGATGCGTGAAAAACCTATCCTCAAGTTATCTTTAATGTCTTGGTGTGTAGTGGATTATGTTTGCAATATATGTTTTTCCTGCTCACTTATTACATAGCATACTCAACCCCCTCTACTTTCTAACCATGTAGGTTAATTTGGTGAACTTGAAGCTCTAAGTGGATCGTGCAATCTTTTGGACATTTCGGGGCATTACCACATATGGGTAGTCTCTGTTTTATTGTTTTGTTGTATAGTGGCTCATGAGTATGTAGACATGTTTGATGATTATGTCTTGAGTGTCTTATGGTTTGAAAATGACATTATGTATGAAAATTTTGTAATGTTGTTGGGATTGCTTTTGAATGGACTTAAAAGTTCATAAGTTCTGGTCAAGTTCTATTGTGGTTTTAGAAGTATGTGATTTATAGTGTTTTTCATTTTTGGATTTTCAAAATACAATTGTTGTGTTGTTGAATGTTTTTAAAGATATCTAGCTAGCCTTGCATAGTCGGATTAAGGGTACTGTGAGTATCCTTAGCTCAGGTATGTGGCAGTTGTCATATGCTTGATATGGTTCCGGGTTATGACAATCAGTCCTTAGGCTAGATAATAGGAAAACAATAATTACTGGTACTTACGATCCTCATAAGATCAATATTTGGTGGTATCAGCTACAACTAAGCCGCGCACTTGCAGTATTAAATATTGATTAACACACTTTAAGGTCAATCAAAGTGGATATTTGGAATGAGAATCATTTAAGGAAATATATACAGTAAATAGAAACTTTGAGTTTTATGTACTTTATGCAAAATCCATCTTTTTTTAATAAAATTTTTTATATATGGTTTCTAAGTGAATAAAACCATAAAATGAAAAGGTTGTAGGCTAAAAAGTTTTCAAGTGTGTAAGAAACCTCTTTAGCTCCCTAATTAAAAATTTAAAACTTACGTGCTAAAAATTCTTATCCAAAAGAAGCCCTTTTAGCTCTCAGCCTCAATATTAAAAACTTATAGGATAAAAAGTCTTAAGTCTAGGAGGAGCCCCCTTAGATTTCTTACTTAAAATTTAAAACTTATAGGATAAAAAAGTATCAGCTCCAAAAGAGGAGCCGAAAGATCCTTGGCTCTTTGGCTCAAAATTTAAAATCAATAGGTTGAAAAATATTTAGTCTAAGAGAAGCCTCTTTTATAAGGTCTTAGGTCTAGAAGAGACCTCTTTACTCCTTGACTTCAAATTAAGAAACCTATATACTAATCATAAGTGCATAATAAACTATATTTTAGTATGATTTTTAAAATCATTATGCTTGTATTTTGGGTATTATTATAGGATTTGGTACTTAAATTTATGTTTTGTTCAAGTTCTTATTTCATTCCATCAAAGGAAAGGGATGAATTTAGAGAAGATAAGAGTCAATTTGGAGTAAATTTAGCATACTTGAAGAGAAGGACTTATAACATGGTAACGAGATTGTATGGTGTTAATCCTAATGGTCAAAGTTACCTTAAAGAGACTTTCACAGAAGTAACACAGTATCAACACACCTTTATTTTTAGGTCATGTTTAAGAAGGAGCATTTTGTTTCTTTAGGTGCTTTTGACATCCTACTGTGTTTAACCTATTTTCCTAAAATGGTAATAATATGGCCCATAATATTTCCTACGTTGGTAAAGTGTTTTATTATGTAAAATATCCAGAAAGGTAAGCTAAGCAATATAAGACTTATCATATTTAAAAAGTTGATGACTGGAAACAATAAGAAGGACTTTAAAGATTTGCTTTTAGAGGTTAAAAAATATTAGGATCCATAATAAAGAAACTATAAATCAACAAAAAGACAATCTTATGAAAAGAAATAGGAAATTTATCGTGATATTTTCTTTGTCTTTTGTCTTATGTTTTTTCTTTATTTCCTCAAGAACTAATTGGCTTATTAATATTAAATAGCAATTAAACTTCCTAAATCCACGAGGAATGATTTTTGCATATTCAATTATAGTATTGCATGCTGAGGTCACCAACCTAACCAAGTAATTGAAAAATCTAACAACCACATCCTCTCCACTTAAAGCAATCCAACATGAATGTGAGCTATGTGGACAAGAGAGCTACATCAAAGCTAATTGCTTCCTAGTGGGAAAAAATAACATGTAGTAATTCATCTTCATAGGAGCACAATATGGTCAAGAGGGTAACAGTCCTTATTTAAACATGTACAATACTAGGTGGCAGAACCATCTGAATTTCTTTTGGTCTAACAATGTAGGGACTCAGTTGAGGAATCAAGGTCCATTGGGATTTCAACAAGACAAGTACAGTGCAAATGATTCAAAATTAGAGAAGTTCTTGGATAATCTCACTAGTATGGAAAAGGCCCAGAGGAGGATAGAAAGGCAATTCAAGTAAGTAGCGAAGACTTATACCTCATCCATTCACAACCTAAGGGTTTAGTTGGGCCAACTTGCTAATGCGTTATCTGTAAGAAGCATGGAGAGCCTCCTGAGCAATACTAAAGTAAATCTAAGAAAGTAATTTAAGGCCATCACATTTAGGAGTGGGCTAAAGCTAGAAGAATTAACAGAAAAACAAGTTAAACCCACCTTGTAGAAGACCAAGAGAAGTAGAAAAGGATGAAGTTATGAATGAGGATCCTCCCTATATTCCTCCTCCGCTTTACCCATCGAAAATTCCATTCCCACAAAGACTTCAAAAGAACATATTGGATACACAATTTGCAAAGTTCATGGAATGATGGAGAAATTACAAATTGCCTTGCCCATTGTAAATGCTTTGGAGAGCATACCTAAATATGCAAAATTTATTAAACACATCTTATCAAACAAGTGGATTTGCGATGCTAATCAAAGGGTCTTTATGATGGAAAGGTACAGCTCCATAATTTCCAACCATATGCCCTCATAGTTGAAAGATCCAGGGAGTTTTACTAAACCTAATGTAGTTGGTAGTTTAGAATTTTCTAAATGCTTATGTGATGTAAGTGCAAGTATTAGTCTTATACCTTCATCAATTTTAAAAAAATTAAGGCTAGGTTAGTAAAGCCTACTTCTATACTTATTAAGTTGGTAGATTAATCAATAAAGAAACTTTTTTGTGTGGCCGAGGATGTACCTGTAAAATTGGGCAAGTTTATAAACCTTATGGAATTTTTCATGATAGGCTTTGAAGAGGATCAAAATTGTCCACTAATTCTTGGTATTTAAACACTAGAAGAGCTTTGGTAAATGTCTATGAAGGCAACCTCATCCTTGGGATTGGTGATGAACAAGTTAAATTCAATATAAGTATGGTATTAAAGAATCCAAAGGAGGGAAGCTCATTCATGAGAATTGATGTAGTCGAATCTTTAAAGCAAAAGGAAGAGGAACAAATGACAGAGGATCTAAAACTTGAAGAATATAAGGAAGTCTCTGTTCAAGAAGTGGATGAAGAAGAGGGGACAAGGGTGATTGTTGATGAAGAAGAGTAATTCAGCTTCTTAAAGGAAAAACTATTGTATTCAAGTGAAGATTCAAAGAGTATTATCATTCCTTGTTTTTTGACAGTTTGTTATAAAAAAAGGACTTTATTGAACTTGCCAGGTTTTCTTAATTGGATTAATTATGTCTATATGGTTATCTTACAAAATGTAGCTTATTTACACGTGAAACTAAAATTAGGTGACATAGGTGGAAGTAAGTCACTCATAATAAACCCAGGTTGAGCATAAACGTTAAGAGTACACTAAGCTAATGACTTGAAAGAAGCGCTACTTGGGAGGTAGCCTAAGAATTAGGATATTATATTGTATTATATTATATTTTAATTTCAGTTTATTTTGTTATTACTTTTTATTTTTATTTTTATGTTTATTTTATAATGAGTGATGTTGGGCCCTGAATTTTTTATTTATTTTATTAAGCATTATTTGAATAAATTTTGTGATCTTGCTAGATAAATCATTTTATTTGGAGTTTAATTATTATGTCAAGTTTGGGAGGATTTATTTCATGGATTGATAGAATTAAAGTATTAATGTTGTAAAGTGATATAAGGGCATTTTTGGAAGACCACATAAGCTTAAGTAGACATTAGTAAATGGAAGGGCAAATTGGAAATTTCACACTCATTAAAGGTATAAAAGAGAAGACGTAATTGTTGTCTTACATTTTAGAGAAGCAAAATTGTGAGTGAAAGAAGAGAAAGAGAGAAGTGGAGAAAAGAAGAAGAAGAAGTTAGGGATTTTGGAGATTCTTGAAGAGCTTGAAGATTTTGAGGCTAAAACAAGAAAGTATGAGTATTAACCCTTCTTGATTGTTAGATGAAGCATATTTAGTGATGTTTAGAAGTGAAAATAAAGTGAATATGTGTAGGAAGTTATTGATGAATGGTTTATGTGAATGTTTGTGTTTGGTTAATGATTAAAAGTAGATTTTGAATTTGTTGTGAATGATATTGGGTTGAAATGAAGTAGAAAAGATGTGTTAGTGTTAAGATGGGTTATATGTGAAAGGTGGGGAGTAAGAAGATGAAAAATGTCCCAAAACACGTTCTTGGTTTAGGTTTTTGGATAATTTCACCATGGCAAACTTCTGGGTTTCGCCGCGACATAACAAAACATGTTCTTGGAGTTGGTTTCTGGACAATTTCGCCGCAGCAAAATTGGTTTTGCCGTGACGAACTCAACTTTCCAACGCAAAACATGCTTTGGTATTTTAGGCATCACTTTTTATGTAGTTATCCAAATGAGATGATTTTTGATTCAGTATAAACTAGAGACATAGGGATACAACTTGTATGATGAAATGAAGTTCTAATTCAGTCTCTAAGGATTTCAATATTTCGATGGAAGTTGAACATAGAATGTTGTTTTAGTATAAGAACAACCTAAAGATTTTTTAGGAATAACTTTTAGAGTACTAAACCAAATTGAATGATTTTGGTGTCATTAGAAACTTAAGACAATAGGGAATATTTTATAGAAGAAAGAGTTATCAAATGTATTTTCTTATGGTTCTTAAATTGGAATTCTTATTGAAATTAGGATTTTGTTATTGTTAAAGGAAATCAAGAAGGTGATCAAGAGAGGCAAGAGGAGCAAGAGGAAGGACATCCTTAATCCACTCTTGTAAGCAAGGATTTCAAGGTAGGTTACACTTTTATAATTAAGTAATAAGCCCCTAATGTTTCTTCAAAACTAAAAAAGTTTTAAAATGTTTTCAATTGTGTTATAAATGTGCCGTTAAGGCTTCTTGAATGCTTTGATAATGTGCAACATGTTTGTATATGAATTGTGTTATTGGTTTATGAAATAAATGATGAAAATGATTGTGAAAGGATATTGAATTTTGGAACGATATTATGGTTATGAAATGAAGTTTCGGAAAAAATGCCATGAGGTAATATGTTTACAAGTTGTGAAATGCATGATTATGTGGGTTTGTGGTGGTCCCCTAAGTTAAGTCAAGTGCACTTTGACAAATCCTTCTCCCGCCTGCCCACTAGTGGCATGGAGCTCCTTCATGGACTCCCATAAGTTCACGGCTACGGAAGACCATTAAGTGAAATTGTGATAATACGTTTTGTTCACGGCTATATAGGACCAGAAATGTGTAGTACGTTCTACTTTAGATCTACCCAAACTATTTTGATGTGCTTATGTAATTGAATGCATGATTTGAATTGCTTATAAAGTGTTTAATGATTTGAGAATTGAGAAATATGTGCTTATGATTCAATATAAATTATTTCAATAATTTTTCTTGTTACTGGTTATAAAATTGTTACTCACGAGCTTTAAGCTCACCTCCTCCAAATTAAATCCCATCTTCAGGTGAGGAGTAAGAGATCGAGCAGTCAAGGGTTACGACATCACTCCAAATTTGCATACTTTTGAATTTTGGGTTAGGTTTTGGGAATTAAGGGTTTAGCTGCATTTCAAGTATATTTTGTATTTTTAGATTATAAAGCAAATGTTGTATTGTGGCTTGAAATGGCATTAAAGCCTTGTAAAACCATTACTTTTGTTATTAATGAAATATATGTTGGTTTTGTCTATCATTTTTTTTTTCATGTTTTCGCAAAGTATTCGATTATGGAAATGAGATTAAGATTTTAGGAAATTGTTCTTGCTCAGGTTCTTATCAATTTTGTTTTTGGGTTGAATTGATGAATGTGGTTGAAAGATTTTAAGTTTGCATTTTAGTAAGATAAGTAGTTTGGGTTATGGGTTTCAGCCATAGGGGTTTTCACCGCGGCGAAACCAAAAGTTTGCCACTACGTAATTCACCCAAGGCAAATTCTGCTTTTCTTGTGACGACTTTGCCGAAGCGAAGTTATACTTGTCACTGCAGCGAAATTGACTCGAAGGGTCAGTGAGATTTACTCACATAAGTTCGTCGCGGTGAAGTTATACTTTGCCGTGAAGAAGCCTGCCTTTGCTTTCGAAGGATTTTTCTTCTAAAATTTCAAATTCTAAGCCTTCCTTTACGCTCAAGCTTCACGATCCCATGTCCGATGTTGGGCTCCAGAAACGAGGTCCAATAAGTGACTTACTAGAACTTTATGGAATTAAGTGTCTCCAAATTCCACCTTTTACACCATCACCACTGAATTACTATAAGTATTCTTTCTCAAACTTTTTCTTTGTTGATATTTATCTTTACTTGTATTTTTTTCCAAATTGAGGACAATGTGTTGTTTAGATATGGGGATGTATATCCAATTTTATATCAATTGTTATGAAATTTGCATTTATAGCAATTGCGTATAAATTTTGCATTTGTATATATCATTTGTATGTGAATTTTATATCGGTTGGAATTGCATATATGTCACTACAAGAAAATGAATGAATAGCGGCGGAACATTTCCGACGGCAACATATCCATCGCTATTTACAGACGGAAATAACTATCCCGTCGGTAATATGGCCACGTTTCCGACGGCAAAAAACAACCATCGGTATTGAATTTTGTAAATAATATTTCCAACGGAATATAGTGACGCCACCAAGAAACCGTCGGCAAAAAATGCGCGAAACGTTCGCGCATTTTATTAGCTACGGTAATACACCGATGGTGCTAATACGGTCGGTATATATACCGACGGTAAGAAATATGTCCGTTGGTAAATAGGAAACGAAAAATGTTTCACCGACGGAATAGAAGGCATCGTCGGTAAAGTTCATTCCATAATTGAGTTACCGACGGAACGTACCAGTCCGTCGGTGAGTTGATTGCACTATTACCGACGGATCAGCGTAAAGCGTCGCTAAATCTTCCATAAACACTGATTACCGACGTTATGAGCTCATCTGTCGGTGAGTTGATAGCAATCTCACCAACAGACTAGCTCGTTCCGTCGGCATATAATCCAGTCAGCAGGCAAACGATTCTTCTATAATGCGTGAATACCGACGGAATTAGTGTTC
>JAOSBO010000007.1:3266060-3281696 GCA_027563915.1 Erythroxylum rotundifolium
TCTACCAAGATTGCCCCTCATGCATTCTTACTACATTTATACTTTAATTCCATCAATTCAAGCAATAAATCCTCCCATCATTGGCATGCTAGTTGCTCCAAAATAATAAATCTATTAAGACCTCAAAATAATTTAAATCGTGACTTAAAAAATTAACTTCGGGGCCTAACACTATGCCAAAGATAATCTGTCAACATGAGAAATAAGTGTTACAACAAGTCTATAGTTAGTCATATTAAACCTTCGCAATACTCACTTAATGTGTACACTTTGCGAGAGGCCTAATAAGTATTGAGATCTGTCCCAGTGAATCTATATACCTAAGACAAAAGATGGTTTACCAAGGTCCATCATGTCAAAATGCTTGGCCAAATGGCACTACTGGGAACCTGGGGCTGATGGGAACCTGATGCTGAGGGGGACAGTGATCAATCAGTAGCTGACCAATCAATATGTGAAGACTCCTTGTGTACAGAAGTATACAGGTTACGTAGGAACTTGAGGGACCTTGGAGCTCAAGATTTACCTCTTCTAAGGCTCTGGAGGTTGGGTCTTAAGGGCTTAGGACTAGTCTGGCGAAGCTGGGATACCTAATGTAATAAAAAAATGCTTGGCCAAAAGTTGCTTTACTTCATGCAACATGGTCATGTCATTTGACGCGAGCAATATATCATCCACATACAACAGCAGGAAGATAACTCTGTTCCCCCTGACCTTATAACACAAGCATCTTTCAACTTTGTTTTCCATAAAGTCAAAAGAGGTCAAAACCTCATAAAAATTCAAGTACCACTGTCTGGAAGCCTGTTTGATACTGTATATTAATTTGGCCAACTTTCAAATTTGGTTAATTTCTCCTTGATCCTGAAATCCTTTAGGCTGCTTCATTTAGACCTCCTCATAAAGGTCACCATTCAAAAAAGTGGTTTTAACATCCATCTAATGTAGCTCCATGTCATAATGAGCTACTATTGTCATAATCACTCTAAATGCATCCTTCAAGGATATAAAAGAGAAGGTAACATTAAAGTTAACCTTTTCTCTCTAAGTGAACCCTTTGGCAACCAATCGAGCTTTAAACCGCTCAAATTTACCTGAGTGTCCTTCTTGCTCTTAAATAGCCATTTGCAATTGACGAGTTTGCAATGTTAAGACAAATCAACCAGCTCCCATACCTTATTATGTTGTATAGATTGCATCTCGTCCTTCATTACTTCCCACCACAAATCTGTATGTGGTCTAGAAATGGCTTTTGTAAAAGTAACTAGATTAACAACATATCCTATATCATAGTCTTATTCACCTAAATGAACTATATAATTAGATGAGATAGTAGGTCATCTCTCTCTAGTGGATCTAAACAACTGTAATCATTGTTATACCTAGGAATCTCTTCTTATATAGGTATATGTTTCTGTTTCTACACAGGCATGATACTCGGACCTTGATCCACTAGATTTGAGTGTATGAGAGATGGATAGGAAATAATCATAATATCCGTCTTGCTATCACCTGAAGGGTGAGAGGGCCCACCCTCATCATGGAAATTGTATTCCAAAAACTTAGTTGTTTTTAATTCCATTATTCTAGCCCCTCTTTCTCTATAGTATAAAATATGTAACCTTTAAAGTAGTCAGGATAACCTACTAGGTACCAATGAGTAGAATGAGCTTGCAATTTGCTTTCATAAGAATTATATAATCGTAGCAGGGTAGCCCCATATACGATTGATAGGCTTGATTTCCACCCTTTTCAGAGTTCAAAAGGTGTCTTAGGCATCAACTTACTTGGGACTCTATTAAATATATACAATGTCGTCTTAATGGCCTCACCTCAAAGGAAATCGGATAGGTTAGTCCTGCTCTGCATCAGCCTCATTATGTCCTTTAGGTTGTGATTATGCCTTTCGACCATAATTTTGCTCAGGACTACCTGATATAGTGAACTAAGTCACTATTCCAATTGATTCCAAGTACTTAACAAATGGTCCCTTTTTTTGTCATGTAATACCATGTTTGCCATAGTACTCTCCTCCCTGATCACATCTGACAATCTTTATTGATTTTCCCAATTGGATCTCAACCTCAGTCTTGAAGACCTTATATTTATCAAAAATTTCAGACTTTTCTTTAAGTAAGAACACATAATCGTATCAGAAATAATCATCTATCAATGCAAAAAATATCTAGAATTGTATAGTGTAGCTGTATAGGGTTCACTTATGTCCGTATGTATGAGGTCTAACCAACTAGAAGCATAAGTTGACCCCTTCTTCTTTATCTTGGTCAACTTACCTCTGCAGCAATTAACACATGTTTCCAAATCACCAGAGTCTAAAATTAGGAGAATGTCTTCCTTTATCAATCTCTTAACCCTTTTTTTGGAAATGTGGCCCAAACATTTATGTCACAACATGTATGATGTTTCCCTTATAAGAGGTCTCTTACGAGTCACAGGTTCAGCAATATAAAAAGAAACATACATTTTAGTAGGGGTAAGAGACATTTGATATAATTCGTAGGATAAGAAGACAATTACGATATGTTTTGCATTAATAGATATATTTACAGCTGAAGTATCAAATATAAAATGATAACCCTCTCTATCCAAAATTAACACAAATATTAGATTTTGTCTAAAAGATGGTATATAAAATGTGGCCTGTAAAACTAGTACAAACCCCATATCGAGGTTTAAACTTACATCCCCTACATACAAAACATCTACTTCTTCATTATTGTCGACCATCAACTTCTCCTTTGACCTTCTCGTGGATCTGAACTGTTGCATTGTGGAAGCAACAAGATCAGATGTTTCACTATCTAGCCACCAAGAACTTGATGTGGCTATAGTTTAATTGGATTCATGAATCATATAGGTCGAGGAGTTACCTAACAGCTCCTGTTTGACTTTCCAAGCTTTATACTTCTGGTAGTTAGATTTCCTATGCCCCTTTTTCTTACAGAAGAAGCACCTCATGTTCTTCAAGTCATGTGGACTCTTGGCAATGCTAGACTGTCCAGTCTAAATACTCGAAGAGGGCTTGGTTTCTTACCTTTAAACTTTTGGGCCTTATCTTTCCCTTTACCTTTGGTTACATATAAGGCTGTATAAGGAGTGATCTTTAGCTTCTCCTCTGCTGCAGTACATCGAGAAATCAGGACATTAATATCCCAAGCCTCATCCTGGGAAATGTATGAAGTGACCAGCATTTCAAACTCTCAAAGAAGAGTATTAAGGGCCTAGTGCACTATCAATATATCAGGAATGGGAACATCCTGTGCCTTCAGCTTACTCTGAAGGTAGAACATCCTTATAATGGATTCCCTAACACCTCCTTCTCTTATATACCTTATAGAGAATAGATACTTAATTAAGGTACTCAACTAAACATTGGATGAGACCTTATAACTTTAGGAAACACTATTCATAAATTCCTTCGCTATGCTGGTCTCTAGTGGTACACTTAACAAGTGATCTAGGATTGACCTCTTAATGGTCAAATAGCACATCCAATTTGACCGCTCCAAGATTGCAAACGCCACCTTATCGACTTCTGAACTAACATCTATAGGTGGAGAGGGTCTCTCTGTCAGCATAGCCGTGTTGATTTTCACCATCTCCAAGGCAAACTTGACATCCTTCTTCGACTTCTTGAAATTGAAACTGATTAGGGATTCAATAGTGACAACATTGTTGTTGACTAGAAAAAAGTGACAACAAAAGACAATGAAAAATCAACACAAATGCAGGATAACAATGGTACTTAAAGTGTTAAAACAATGCTTATACCTAGAATCCGATCACACATATTATAAAACACGTGTGGGCTGAATACATAATATATGTAATTAGACTTCCATATAAAAGCAATCATAGTATATACCATCGATTCTCATAACACTATCACTTGTGGGCAAATATATCATTCAAGCAACGATGTTCCTCTATCTAATGTCTTTATACATATCTCAAAATCTCATGTAAGGCCAACACCTGTAGGCAGAATAATCAAACATAAAATCAGAAACATCCCCCAACATGCAAGCAAAACAATCTAAATACGGACTTAAAAGGCTACCATGTTGACTACAATCTTTTCAATACTCCCATAAACACAAGGGATACTTCCTTACGTTATCCTTAAACTTTATATGGGCATATAGTATGTGAAAATGTTACGTCAATAAATGCAAAAACTAAATGCACAGTCAAATTATTACATACTCGTGCTGAAGCCATTCTTTAAAAACTTTATTTGAGACTTTTGTAGCGAAAAATCTCAATCAATGTGACTATTGTGCAATACTGAACATTGAATCGATCACACGAGACACGAAAACCTTAAATGTCTCGCTTATGTGAAGTTTGAAATATGAAAATTCACTAAAAACAACTTTAGAATGTCTAAATTTCTATTCTAGAATGAAATTACCAATGTAATTAATCCAAAAATTAAAAAAATCACTTTAAAAAATTCCCCCTGTCTGGAAACTAACCTAAAAGGATCTAGAGCACTGTTACAAAAATTCTGAAATTTTTCCTTTTTTTTGTCTATGCTGATGTCAACGTGCTCATGCACATTGACTCACTGAGAAATTGCTAGCGCGTGTGTCTCACGCACCCCCATGCACAAACACACTGATACACGAGCTGCCACGAGTTTGCCCTGAACTTACCACGTGTTGGGACAACTAGCGAGCGTGTGCGACACATGTGCTTGTCTCGACGTCATTCGTGGGAGTGCAAACTGTGTTCAAAATGTGGTGGAGTCACGTGTCCTTATTTGGCTGGCATATATCGCCTCTTAGGCAATTTTGACACGAACCCGATGGTCTTCCACTCCCAACAACAAATTTTTTTTAATGAAAATAGACATTTATGGAAAACTAAAATTCATGAACCTTAATTCACTCATGTTCCTGATAGCTAAAATTATGTAATCTTCATCTAGATCTTAACTTATAAAATCCTATAAATAAGTTTCAATAGATAGGAATAAAAGAGTAAAATAGATAAATGGAAATTATAATAGAGGAACACAAAAAATATTTGGAAATGAAATAGTATCTAGATAAACAAAGATATAACCAAGTGCTAAAAAATGATTATACAAAAATTTGAATATATTCATAACAAAACCATAAATCTAAAATGCATTACAAGAAGCATGAACATTAAAAAAAAATATAAACTCATACGAAATGATAATTAAGATAGAATATTGATCTAAGAATAAATGATTTATCTAAGTCTTTGCAGATGCCTAACAGCTCTACTCTAAAACCTTGCGAGTATTCTCAAGAAATAAAAGCACAAAAATTATTAAAAATCATAAAGCAAAAGAAATACAACAATGAAAAGAGAAAAAAAACTCATTCTACCCTAAGCTTTTTCCTTATATATTTGACATGTTTCCCTCGACCAAATGCTAATGAATGCACTTAAGATAAAAGGAAGAAAAATGTTTAGATTATGGGAAAGGGATGAAAGCCCTTTTGGTTTAGAAATAATAAAGAGACAAAACGTTGAAAGAGAGATTTTTTTCTAGATTTTAGAATTCCAATTTTCAATGAGTTTTCAACTCTAATCTAGAAAATGAGTGGCAGAGGAAAGCCTCTAGAAATTTATTAAAGGATAGATTCTTTTAAGGTTAAAAGAAGCTAAAATGTCTTGATTGTACAAATATGGTAAGAGAGCTATAATGCTTTTTTTTTCCTAGTTTAAGAAAGAAAGAGACTTATATATGATGAATTGAAGGGCTATGATGGTTTTTAGAGACATCAATGACTTAAACTGAAGCTATTGCAAGATTAAAATATGTTATTTTTTTATGAAATGACATTAATATGATGTCACTTCACTCTTATGATTGAAAAACAATTTCTAAGATTTTTAGGGTTACATATGGCATCACTGGATTGGTTAAAATGTGAAGACATATATCATTTTCTCTTTATGTTTGGGAAGAAACACAAATCCATCTCATCTAAAATATTTATTCAAACTCTACGGATTACTAAGATTTATATTTACTTTAGATCACCTAAAGTTAGTAATTAATGATTGATGTTTGAGATAAAGCATGTTGGACAGTAAAAATTAGGTACTTTTATGGGATTTAAGTTGATTTTGAATGGATGAAAAGATTAAAGCCTTATGTATGGGATTAATCCAAAAGTAATAATTTGTGTAAGTATAAATGCAACTAACAAGAGCACGAAATATAAGGGTTACCTAAGAATTATAAATCATCTCTAGAGAAAAAAAAACAAGTACTTATGTTTTGTCCAAGAATTATAAATCATCTCTAGAGAAAAACACAAACAATTATGTTTTAGGTCATTAGATTAATGGAATTTCCTACCTATGTATTTTGCAAGAGACAATTATTTTACATATTTTACGTTAAAACATATTATACCGTGATCCTTACATTATTTTGTTCTCCTTTAAGTCAAATGGTTGCATTATATCTTTTTCTTTTTTTTTTGGTTTAACTTATTAGCTTATGTTGCATTGGTGTTGCATTTTGATTTGTCCTTTCTATGCTTTCTTTGATTACTCATTGTTTCCCATCCTTACATCTATCCTTCACTTTAGGTTTCATGTTTATGTATTTTGTTACATTGTCATTTTACTTCTTCCTTTCCAAAATATAATTTTTTTATTTATCAAATTAGTCCCTTTATTTTCTATTTTTGCAGTTCAGTCCTCCCTCATTTACAAATTAGTCCTTAAGCACCTTATCATTATTATCTTTTGATCCAAAATTTTCTTAATTTATATTTTAAACCTAAATTTCAATTCTATTTTCAATTTAATCCAAAATAACTAAAAAATAAAACAAAAAAGCCTAGACAATAAAACTTTTTTGATAAATTCAAAACTAATTCAATGCAAATTTTAAATAAAAGATTAAGATATAAAAGTAAGGCAGCTTAAATACAATAATTAAAATTAATAAGAACATGAGCTAATAATCAAAGATTCAATTTTTAATTAATATTTTTGTTAATTCTGTAAACAAGAAAATGTAAATACAAGAAAACAGAAATAAAAGCTTATACTTAAATGGCATGGCAAGAAGCTGGAGAATAAGTTGATTCTTCTACCACTCCTAGTTGCTATCATTTATCATAACCAATTGAATCCGAATGATTACATTAATAAGTACTATAGTAAGAAACAAAATTTGTATGCATATAAGTATGTCATTTAATCCTTAAACAGTTATAGGTTAAGATGACCTTCCGATGAAGTTATAGAACATCTCAATAAGGAGTATGTTTGATCACCCTAAAAAGAACAATAATAAGGAAATTTTGAACAACCAAAGATAGGGAATATGTATAGGAATAACATGATTATGAGACTTGCTAAATGTGGCCTTCAAGTAAATAAAAGGTACAACATTTAACTTTCATAACATTTTATAATGTTTTTTTCACCATGTTATTTAGTCAATAATAAATAACAAGGATGAGATAGAGGCAACGGAGAATTAGCAAAACTAATAAAGATAATAAGTAGGAGAAAATATCAGTCAAAATCGATAAGTAGTTGAAAGTTGTAGTATAAGTTAGATTCAATAAGAAATAAGAAGAGGGAGAGGCATAGGTAAATTCAAAGGAAGAGATAGAGGACAACAAATTGTGTAGGTTGCATATATATTGGATATCTCACCTAATTCTTACAAAAGAAATTGTCCAAACTATCAACAGGTGCTAAGGAACTTTCTTTGGAGCGGAACTAAAGATGAATTGAAAATTCCCAAGGTGAGATAGGCTGAGCTATGCTTACTTAAAGAATATGGTGGACTAGGTATTTCTTGGACCATTATTAAAACTCTACTTATAGAGAGGCTTTGGAAACTTCATACAAACAAGGAAACTCAATAGGTGAAGTAGGAGCAACAGTACTTCTTAAAAGGAACTAGTATATGAGAGGCCACGATAACTCCTAATTCCACCTAGTGTTTAAGGTAGATCCTATTTTGTAAGGAAGCAGTTTAGGTCTTCATCAAACACAAGATAGGAGATGGATGTGAACATCTTTTTACTTTGATCATTGGCTCAATAAAAGTCCAGTTCACAAGCTAAGGGAAATCCACTATTCAAGAACTATCTTCCACTAAATACTAAGGTTAGCTTGTAATCAATGACAATACTTATTTATGGCTAGCACTTATAACCAAGGGAGCTAAGGAATTCATAGATAGCTTGCTTAACTACTATCTTAACACATATAAATTAAACATAATTCAATGCCTTATATATATAGTAAGATGTTATTTACAACCTCCTTCAGTAAGAAGGTACTGCTTAACACTCAAGCTAAACACAGATTGACCAGTCTGGTATGGGATTTGAACCTCATTCCTTCAAACATATTCATTCGTTAGCATGTAATTAAAAAAGAAAATAGGTATCAAGGGCTCTTCAAATTTTCATGTAGCTAATAGGAGATGTGAGTTGTGAAAATTTGTAGACTAAGGACCTAGATCATCTTTTTTTTCATTGCATCTTCACTTCACACTTGTGGAATTTGGTGTTGGATCTCTCTAGTGTAATTGGTTTGATACCATCCACTATTATGCTAAGTTACATTTCAACTCTAAAAGAGACCAAAAGTTATTTAGGGTTGTGATTGGGGCACTGGTTTACATTGTTTAGGATGAAAGGATTAGGTGATTGTCTGGGGAGGAGCAATACAATATCGATATCATAGTGTAAATGATAATGTAAAGATAAGAACTATAGCAATTGCTTGAGATATCATAAACACAACGAGTAATGAAGTGATTTTTAATTGGAGATTGTAGCTGTTCATATAACTATAGTAGATGAGACAAAGTTGTTGGTAGATTCTCTTTACTCTCTTCTGTATATTCATAGTTGTATATTTTTAGATGTAAATTGTAAGCCTATTGCTCTTACACAATATTATACATATTTAACGTCCAAAAAAATAATTAAATTAGGACAAATTCACATGTTATACCTCCCAATTAATAAAACAAAGGTAGGGGAAGGGAAGAGGAAAAATAAGAAGAGTTTCAAGCCTATAGATTATAAAGTACATTATAATGAAACAACTTGTTCTATGGAATATCATGTAAAACCCTGCCTTCAGCGGGCATGTGCTCGACATCCTGAGGATATTCACACACATGCCCTGTAGAAGCGGCATGTTAGAGTAGTCACATTTACTTATATTGCATACAAATAACACAATTATCCAAAATATCAAAATGTTCCTATTTCATTTGTAAAACATAATACACTGTACCTTTTCATACATAATCCATATATATACACAGTATCAAAAGCTTATAAGATTCTATTGCTTTTTCACAACATTCTACTTGAAATGAGAACTATATGAAAATATTCTATCTAACTCCTCAATGTTAACTGACCAACCTTTGAGCCATTTCTTGATTCCAAAATGTAAGTATAAGGCTTCTTCTAGAACGTCTTAATAGCTAAGTCTCCTCTTTGGTACCTGAAAAGCCACATTGTAATTTTGATGAGTTTTACGAACTCAGTGAGCGAACTATCATTGATGTGCTCACTCATATCATACACAATGACAATTCACAGACAAATCACATAATCAATTATTGCTTATCATTTCACATTTTTGTTTCAGAACAGTTCAACAACTCAATTCAATCATTCGTTTCATACATATCAAATTATATATGCAATGCACATGTGACTCAACCTTTTTATTACTTTGTTTAACCGAGCACCTTTTTAACTGTCCCATATTCTTCTTGGATACCAGGCCCATTGATAACTACCTCGTATTCGTTGTGGATACCAAGCTCATTTTACTAGTGAGCCTGTAGCTCTTTATACACATTGCTGAGCTTTAAGCTCTTTTTCATTAGCTACTCTGGTCACAACTTCCTTTATCTAATCATGCATTTCAATGCAATGAGATGCATCAATTCACATTATAAGCAATCAATCACTTTCATTCAGTATACACATTTACTTTTCACATTTCATCGAACCTAAGTCCGGTATTCAACATATTTATTGAGAACACTTATTTATGTTAGATTCACATTCAATCAGAACACTTCTAATACATTCCTAATTATCGAACTCCTCGAACCATCAATATTTGGAATTATCATATTCACACAGGTATTAGTTCAATAATTGGAGTTTAAATAGAATCAATTTTATCCTAGTGAGAACATCTAGGTTACTTATAGTAAGCTCTAGATAGTTATTGCCTCGACCTCCTAGCAATGTCTGGATGCTGGCGTTCTATTTTTGCTTCTATACTGTGCAATACACAAAAAATTTACACATTACTAAATTGCTCAATCATATTAGTATTCAATCATACACATGTGTATATATATTATGTGCAATGCATGCTTAATGACTTTCTCGGGTATGTGTCCCTAAATCATAAGTCTTGATCATTCAAGCATTATCACTTGGATATGTTTAGTTTACACTTAGGTTTATACCTCAGTTATCCACTTTAACATATCAAACATTTAATCACTTATTCAACCTCAAACTAGGTTCTTTCAAGCCTTATTTAAGCCTAAATGCATCATAGGAAAGTACCTTATCATTAGTTATTTCAAATATCACTTAAAAGACAACATTTCACTTTTTATGCTTGCCCACAATCGTAGTGGACCTTCCCATGATCGTGACAGAAACTTGTGCAACATGTCACAATTATGGGGACTCTGCCACGATCGTGATAGAAACCAAGTAACTGGGCCATGATCATGTCCTACCTTTTCTCCTTTTCTACCATAATTCCATATACTTAAAACATCATTTACCCTTCAAGTTTCCCAAAATTCATGCTGTTTTATGCAACCTTATTTCATGCTAATTTAATTACCATATTGTTTATCATAGGTTGTCCGCCATAGGTGAACAAGTGGGAGAATCAGCTGATCTAGGATCTGTAGGAGCTAGTGAAGAGTCTTTTGAGAGCTGCTTTGATTAGACTTGTACAACTACTGAGATAGGGACAAGTAGAGTCTGGGCAAGGATCCAGGTTTAAGAAGTCCAGTGAGAGTTAGAGTGGTTCTGGCAAAAGATTCAATAAGTGCTAGAATAAAGCATTTAGAGCACCATCTAGATCAAGACAGTCAGGATTCAGATAGAGGAGTGGTTTTGCACAGACTGGCAGTGGAAAAGGTACAATGCAGAGTCAGTTACCCCAGTATAAGCACTGTGGGAAGAGGCACGGTGGTGAGTGCTGGAGACTATCTGGAGCTTGCCTTAGATGCGGCTCCTTTGATCACCAAACTAGAGATTGTCATGTTTCTATGGGAACTCAGTCTAGTATGAGTGGCAGATCGGGGAGTGAAGCTACTATTCAGTGGAGTAAAGGTAGTGGGACTAGACAGAGGGGCCATGGTAGAGATAGAGTGAGCACTGGGAGTCCTTTTGTAAAACTGAGGTACAGAGTAGCCGACCTCAATCTCAGGCTAGAGTCTATGCCATGACTAGGCAGGAGTTACAAAACTCTCCAGATGTTGTTGCAGGTGCGCTACTTACTTGTGATTTTGAAGCATATGCATTGCTAAATCCTGGATCTACCTATTCATTCATCGCACTGCACCTGTCATCTAGGCTGCATTGTGATAGAGAGCAGTTAGAGTATGGATTAGAGGTGAGTACACTAATAGGTAGTACTACAGTGATAAGAGAAGTTTGCAAGAGGTGTTTGATTTGGATTGACCAGGCAGAGTTGGAGGCAGACTTGATTATACTATAGTTGAGAGAGATAGACATTATTTTAGGCATGGATTGGCTCACTACTCTTAGGGTTATTATGAATTGCTATACCAAGGAGGTAGTACTAGAATCTCGCTGAGAGCAGTTTTTAGAGGAATTAGTCAAGTAGTGCCAGCCAAGTTGATATCCTTCATGAGAGCATTGAGGTTGATGCAAGGTAGATGTGAGGCCTATCTGGCCATATCATTGATACTAGAGCTGAGCAGAATGTCTAGGACATTCCCGTAGTTAGAGAATTCCTGGATGTGTTTCCTGTCGAGCTAACTGGTTTACATCCCGATCGGGAGATGGAGTTTACAATTGATTTAGTTCTAGGTGTTACTCATATATCTATTCTTCTATGTAGGATGACACTTGTAGAACTAAAGGGGTTGAAGGCTCAGTTACAGGAGTTATTGGAAAAGGATTTTATTAGACCCAGTGTTTCACCTTGGAGAGCTCCAGTGTTATTTGTAAAGAGGAAAGATGAAACTTTGAGGTTATGCATCGATTATAGGCAACTGAATCGGGTAACAGTTAAGAACAAGTACTTGTTGCCTAGAATTGATAATTTGCTTGATCATTTACAGAGAGCTCAGGTGTTCACTAAACTAGATTTGACATCGGGGTACTATCAGTTGAAGATAGTAGAGGCTTATATGCCAAATAGTGCATTCAGAAGCAGGTATGGGCACTTCGAGTTTCTAGTAATGTCGTTTGGGTTAACTAATGCTCCAGTAGCATTTACGACTTTGATGAATAAGGTGTTTCACCCCTACCTAGATCGCCTTGTGATAATGTTCATTGATGATATTTTGGTGTATTCAAAGAATAGAGAAGAGCATGCTAAGCATATGAGAGTGTTTCTACAGATTAAGGGAGAAACAATTGTACGCCAAATTTAATAAATGTGAATTTTGGCTAGATCAAGTAGCATTTTTGGGACATATAGTGACTGGAGAAGGCATACAAGTGGATCCAAAGAAAGTAGAGGCAGTGATGAATTGGGAAGCTCTGAGGAATATGTCTAAAATCTGAAGCCTCTTAGGATTGACCCGATATTACCTGAGATTTATCGAGGGGTTTTTCTTGATCTCAGCCCCTCTGACAAAACTTCTGAAGAAGAATGCAGTGTTCAGATGGGATGAAAAATATTATAAGAGCTTTGAGGAGCTGAAGTATCGGTTGACAACGACATCGGTGTTAACCATTCCGTCGGGAATTGAAGGATATGTGATGTATAGTGACACTTCGCATCAAGGATTAGGATGTGTGTTAATGCAGTATGGCAAGGTGATCGCCTACACATCGAGACAATTAAGGTCTCACAAGATTAACTATTCGGTACTTGATTTAGAGTTAGCTACAGTTGTCTTTGCTTTAAAGATTTGGAGACATTATCTTTATGAAGAGACATTCCAGATTTATATAGAACATAAGAGCTTCAGGTATTTGCTAAGCCAGAAGGAGTTGAATATGAGACAAAGGAGATGGATTGAGTTGTTGAAAGATTATAATTGCACGATTGAGTATCACCCGGGGAAAGCTAATATGGTGGCTAATGCTTTGAGTAGAAAGTCTAATACTAGTATAGCTCAGATTCAAACATCGAGGTTATCTAACTTGATTCATTTGAGAGCTCTGAATGTGGAATTGAATCTGGAGCAAGATGAGGCCTTGATTGCTACGTTGAAGTTGACGCCGATGTTCCATGATAGAATTAGAAAGGTACAAAGTAAAGATCCTAATATGGTGAAGCTTATAGAGAAAGTGAAGATGAGTCCGAATTTCGAGTTTGAATTGAGAGATGAGACACTATGGTTGAAACAAAGGATGTATGTGCCTAATGTGGATAATTTGAGGAAAGAAATTCTAGAGGAAGCTCATATGGCCGTATATGCTATGCATCCTAGTTCTACCAAGATTTATAACACGTTGGAGCAACATTTTTGGTGGCCCAAAATAAATAAACAAGTGGCGGAGTATGTTTCTAAGTGTATGACATGCGAGCGGGTTAAGGTTGAGCATCAATTTCCAGTTGGGAAGCTACATTCGTTGCCTATTCCACAGTGGAAATGGGAACAAATCACTATAGACTTCATTATGGGATTACCTAGAACTCCGAGGTAGAATGATGCAATATGGGTTGTAGTGGACCGATTGACTAAGTCAACCTATTTCTTACCAGTGAAAGAGAATAACTCATTAGATCAGTTGGCCCGGAGATATGTGAATGAAGTGGTGAGATTGCATGAGGTTCTAGTATCAATTGTATCAGACAGGGATCCCAAATTTACTTTGAAATTTTGGAAGAGTTTGCAGTTTATTATGGGTACTAAGTTGAACTTCAGTACAACATTTCATCCTCAAACAGATGGACAGAGTGAGAGGACAATCAAGACTATTAAGGATATACTTAGAGCTTGTGTATTAGAGTTCTAAGGAGCATGGGACCAATATGTGGCACTTATCGAATTTGCATATAATAATCATTATCACAGTACTATTGGTATGGCTCCATATGAAGCCTTATATGGCAGGAAATGTCGGTCACCACTGTGCTGGGACGACGAGGGCTTGAGAATGGTTGAAGGCACATAATTAATACAAAACATGGTAGAAAAGTTGAAATTGATTCGAAGCCGAATTAAAGTGGCTCAAGATAGATTGAAGAGTTATGTAGATTAACATTGAAGGGACAAGGAATACAATGTAGGAGACAGAGTGTTTCTGAGCGTATCAGCTTGGAGAGGAGTATTGAGATTCGGTAAAAAGAGCAAGTTGAGCCCTAGGTGCATTGGTCCTTATGAGATCATTGAGAAGATAGGACCTTTGGCATATAAGTTGGCTTTACCAAATGAAATGTCTAAATTGCATAATGCGTTTCATGTGAGTATGCTCCGAAGATACCGATCAGACCCGACACATGTGATACCGGCTCAAGAGATTGAGATTGCTAGGAAAAGCTATGTTGAGGAGCCGCTCAAGATAGCGAGGTCTTAGATGAAGCTGTTGAGGATTTGAGTCATTTCATTGGTGAAAGTCCTTTGGAGGAATCACTCAACTGAGGAAGCAACGTGGGAAACGGAGGAGCATATGAGTAGACAATACCCCCAATTGTGTCAACAATCAGGTAAGAATTTCAAGGACGAAATTTCTTTAAGAGGGGGAGAGTTGTAACATCCTGTTACCCATGTTGAGGCTAGAATAGTAAATATGAGAGATTATTAAGAAATTAGAAAAATAAATTTCATGTTCATGCATTATTGACAATGTTTTAAAAACCGGACCGGACCGGCCGGTCGGACCCAAAAAAGTCTGAACCGGTCAGTGGTCCGGTCCGGTTTTAACAAAAAACCTTTTAAATTTAAAACCCGCCAGTTTGTTAGAGAACCTGCCGGTTTTCATCTAACCGGTTACACCAGTTCACTGCTTAAATCCCTAATCGCAGTCTCGCCTTCCATATTTCAGAAATTGTGAAAATGGAGGCGACTGGCGATTGAGGGCGAGAGACTTCGATTCGTCTCTCACCCGTCGCCGCCACTGGCGATTGAGGCTAAGGTATGTCTCTTGCCGGTCGCCCTTCCACATAGTCAGAATCTGAGAAAATGGCGAGGGCGATTGACGATTGAGACTTCGATCTCTGTCTCTCGCCCGTCGCCCCTAACCATTTTCTCAAATTTCTCCCTCTCGCCTCCGTCGCCTCTCAACTTTTTCTCAGATTTTTCTCTCGCCAGTTTAGATTTCTCTTTCACCATATATGCTTGTAACCCATAGATGCAAAAGTTGAGGCGTGTTGACTCTCCTTGGGCGACTGCTATGGCTTTCCTAACGCAGCTACTGTGGGTAAGTTCTATGTTTCTGT
>JAOSBO010000007.1:3396857-3411166 GCA_027563915.1 Erythroxylum rotundifolium
AGTTGATCTTATTCTATTTGAATTTATGGTTTATTTTAGTCATTTTATTTATTCAACTTCTTTATGGTTCTAAAATTAGAATGACTACTATGATTGTACTTATGAATGTACTTTATCATTTAATGGAGACAGACTTTATAAGACATTAAATACACTAACTTCCTTTCAATGATAATATTTTGAAATTTAAATTTTAGAACCAAAAAGAGTTAAAGTTGATGTTATTCAATTTGAATTTAGGGTTTATTTTAGTCATTTCATTATTCAACTTCTTTATGATTCTAAAATTTAAAATTTAGTATGACTAGTATGATTATACCTGTGAATGTACTTGTGCATTTTATTATTTAATGGAGATGTACTTTATAAGACTTTAAATACACCGACTTCCTTTCAATAATAATATTTTAATCACTATCTATCTACAAAATTTCAATTGCCAACTTAATATCCACTTCCATTCTAAAACAAAAGTTTGATTACTAAGATGAACCTATCAAAAATAAGTAGAAGATTTATGTATGTACTAGTGTAAACATATATACAACTATAAAACATATAATAAAACCTACTTAGCATTCGAATAATATTAAATCTCCATGCATACAAGAAATGTCATATATAAACACATTAATATATGTGTTACATTTTTCACAAATACAACAATCTTATAAGAAGCATAACAATGTAGTTACAAACTACATCAAATTAGATGTGATAGATTCATAATACATCAAGTGTCTAGTTTGTCAACTTGTTGCTGTTAATCCCAATTTGTCCCTTTCCTTTTAATTGTAGTAGCTTGTAATTGTCTAGAAGTCATTCTAGACTTACCTTTAAATCTAAGAATTCTTGATTCCAATGACAGTTTAAAATATTTTGGATCGACGTGTCCATATTTCCTTTGAGTACTACTTGTGGAACTAGCAACTTATGAACTAACATGTTTATGAACATTCATATTAGTTCAAAATTGATAAAGCTGCTAATGCATATGAGTTTAAAATTAGTATAACTCACATTAATGCTTTGTTGACTAGAAAGACATTCATTAATAGCTAACATGTAACTTTCAATTGAAGTTTGTTGAACATCAATCGGATGAAATTAGTAGTATTGAAAATTGTAAATGCAAAAATTCATGATTAGGCTTAGGTTAGAATTTTACAGTCACTTGTACAATTCTCTAACAAAAGACCTTCCAATTGAATCTATTTCAACCAACAAAATAATATACATAACGTTAAAATTGTTAATTAGATTAAAATTAACACACAAAAAGAAAAAAAGTATTAATCACATACATTGGTATGTTATCCATTAGGTTGTGATGCATTTCATGTTCTACTATTATGTCCAGCTACACTGCATTTCTTACATTTTTGTAGTTGTCCCTTTTGCGACCTTACATACACTTGAAATTTTCTTTGGCTCATTTTTATCTTTTCTCCTTGTCTTTTTTGGCCTTCCGGGAAAAATCCTTTTTGCGGTGGATGTATTCCCTCCAAATCACTCACTGACTAAAAGATCACACTCTTATTTAACTACAAAACTTGATCAGACACTCTTAAAAAGATATTCCTTTTGTAGCAATCAACCATAAATGTTTCTAGGTTTTAGTTAGAGTGATTGATAGCACTAATGGCATGTTTGCATGGGTAACCATATACGTCCCCTGCCCTTCAGCTACAATTATTATCCCTTCCTAGTCTTATAATATACTTCTCATCCCCTTTACTCACCTTATATGGTCTATCACTATTCCACACAATTCTCAATTGCATAACCTCTTTCTTAATTTTTTTCTATCTTCTTAACAATTGAAGGTAAAATATATTATATCTATGCATATTCATATACTCTTCTTTCAGCATGTCTCCTTATAACCATTATCTTTATGGCTTTTAGCATACTAATCACTAGTTTGTCTCTTGTTGAGAGGAAACACCTGTTGAAAGTCTCGCTAAGGTTAATGTCAACTATTAAACACTTTGACTAAGATGATTGGTATAACCTAGCCTAAATGTCTTATGGATACTTAAGCAAAGTATAAGCACACAGGTATCTAAATTTTCCAATTACTTTAATTGCTTATTGAAGTTTTCAACATAAGCTGACCATGAACAAGCCCAAAATTATCTACTTAAGTATTTACCACTTCGTTGTCTATGCTAATTATGGTAAATGTGTATAGCATGACATGCTTTTGGAAGCATATCTTTAACATATTTTTATTAGTCTTTGAAAATATAAGCCACAAAATAAATATAAAAAATTATAATAACATATAAGATAAATATCACAAGTAAAAAGAACAAAGTATGTTTTGCATTTTAGAAATTAATGTTACTTCATCCCCATTTTCCAACTCTAAATCAATAGATAAGAGTAACAAAAGCCAACTCTATGAATCAGTATTTTTTATTGCAACAATTGCCAATGCTACAGGATACATGCCCTCATCTCTATCTCTTCCAACTTCACTAATAGTTGCCCCTGAAATTTAGTCTTTAACAAACAATTGTCGATCCCAAATATGGGTCTCGAGTGCTTCCATCCTTCTTTCATAGCTCCAAAACAAATATATAACCTCTTAAACTATAACCTGCAGGTTTCTTGATTTTTGGACAATTTCAATTTCATTGTTGATATAGGGTTGCTATATTTCAGCTCTTGGATATAGCCTTATAGTTTTGAATATTCACGAGTATAATCTAATGCTAGCTTCTTTCTTAACTTCCTCTCAATAGGATTGCACAATGTGGAATTCACAAATATGTTCTATTTTCTCTATATTATTAAACCATCGTCCTAATGGTAACGCTACACTTCTCTAGAATTCTTTCTCAGAAATATCTAGCTAGAAACTTTGTTGATCCCATCTTAGGCTTGTTGGTTGTGAAACATATATGCTCAGACTTAAATAAGCCATACTGTGAAAAATATAAATTTTAAACCAACCCCTTAATGAGTTAATAAGTGTATGTGAAATCTTAGACAGTGTTATAAGAAAGGGAAAGATAGAAATAAATATGTAATAGCTTGTCAAAAAGCCTTTTTAAAAGAAAATAGAGGAAGAAACACATCATATTAAAGAAACTTCCACCTAAACATCAACCACCGAATAGTATGATTAATCCAAATCCTAAAAGTAGAGGATCCTAAACTATTCAACCTCCTTAATTCTTATACCCTTACCTGTATTTGCCTCCACAAAAAATTCCTTACCTTACTTAAGTGACATATACTTAACCTTTTCGACGTAGGCTTTGTTAAACCGTCCTAATACGTAGCAACTATTTGGCTGTATGCATGATTGTGCAGTCAATCCTTATAGACAGAAATTGTTGACCCTATACTGCATAAAGCCAAGGAATGGATACTAATAGGTTGGTGGCCCCCTGAGCAGGGTTGGGTGAAGCTAAATATCGATAGGGCTTCCAAAAGGAATCTAGGCATTGCGAGAGCGGGAGGTATTATACGTAATGAAGAGAGTCGGTGGATATCCGTATTTGCTCATAACATTGGTATCACCACTTCGATGAGTGCAGAGTTGTGGGCAATAAAGATAGGCCTTCAAATTACGTGGGAGGAAGGCTTCAGACGAGTTCATCTTGAAACTGATAATGCCTTAATTGTCGATAAGCTCATATCACGCTCATGATTATAGGAGTCCGATGCTGCTCTTTAGAGGGACATCAGGGCCCTCATTCGAAAGGACTGGGTGGTTTATATTTCTCATTCATACAGGGAAGCTAATCAGTGTGCTGATTGATTGGCTAACCATGCCCTTTTCTTTTCAATTGGTACCCATCAACTTGTCTCGTGCCCTTCGAGCCTTGAAATATTGCTGTATGGAGATGTTATAGGGGTCTCCATGCCTTGTTTATGCGCTTTGTAGCTTGATACTTTTGTTTTCTGTTTTTAATGTTTTTAGGCTAAACCCGCCTCTTTTACCAAAAAAAAGAAAGCGGGGAGCCAAATGCAGAGCGCAAGATAAAAATTACAAAAGATGACGCTTGGGAGCTAGGGAATCAAAATCATTGCTAGAGGAGACGAAGCCCCAAATATGATACCAATGGCTTGAATGAATGAAGAACAAGTCTCTCGTTACTATTGGGTCTTTGTAACTATACAAGATTTTAATAAGAAAAGTTTGTCTTTTCAAGTTCATTGTAGCCTTTTATGCTTTCCTCTCAAAAAATCAAATATCCTAATTATACTCCAGAATCGTTGGTGGTCCAAGCTTTTTGATCTTCGTCTTCACTTTGAAGATTGGAGTAACAAACTGTAGACCCTTTTAGGTAAGGAACCAACATTTGCTCACATTTGTTCTTTCGTCATTTTCTTTTCCCTATTAACTTGTTATCTTTGAGGAGTGATCATGAGTTTAAAAGGAAAGGAAAGGAAAGCATTGAGAGTTCCAGGTACACTGGAGCCATTCACGAAACGCGATTAAGAGGATAATAGTTGGTCATAACCGGTTTTTTATTTTTATTTTGGTTATTTATTTCCTGTATTTATATATCATTTAATTATTTAATATTAATTATTAATTAAATTAAATTATTTTGAAAAGGAAAATATTTTAATTTAATAATTATTTAATAAATATCATATAATTTAAAAATATCTTAAAATACATAGATCTCACTAATAGTTATTAACAAATTTTAATAAAAGATTAAAATAAAATTAATTAATTAATTGATCTATAAAATTAAATTCATTTTTATCTAATATTTAATTATCATTAATAATAAAAATATAAAATCATTGTCAATCAAATAAGTTTTTATTTTAGTTTGAATAAAAGGGGAAAATTAAAATAAGAACATGAAAACTAAAAATTACAATTAAAAAAATAGCAAAACCAAATGTTCCTTTTAAATTATTTGTTTGTTTGTAATAATGTATTTTTTATTTTGACAGTTTTGTCTCCTTTTTTCTTTTGTTTTTACATTTATTTGGCATAAGAGAAGATTGGTTCAACATTTGGTCTATAGCTCTAATAGTTACAAGTAGGCTTGACATTCTTTTTTTTAAGCCTAACCTAGCTTAGTTCTGCCTCGCTCAAAGTCATAGGGCTTACCTTCAATTTATTAGGCTTTCGATTAAGATCAGGGCTAAAAGCCCAAATTGAGGCTTAACCTTTTTGAGTTTGATCAGTTTGGGATTTAGACTTGTAACTTGCTCATAAAAGATCTAAAATTTCACGAGTCTGCTTAATTTAAGACTTTTTTAGATGAAAATTAGGGCGTGTTTTACACGCGCTACATACAGATCAGTTAGTCTTTAGTCACCGATCACGATACCAACGTCAGGCGTTAGCCCTCGCTTAATACATTCCTCCAGATCCATGGAGACCACCTTGGAATCTCTGATTTTAACCATCCCTGGATAGATCCACTGCTTTGCACCTACATCTCCACTGTTAATTGAACCTGATCCTTGTTGAAGAACATGATGAAGATCACGTCGTGTCTGTTCACATTGGGGCTAGTCACGACGTGGTGCTTGTCCAATATAGCTGTGCTCTTGCTGAACAAGTACTTACTGAGCAATTACGGGTTCAAGTACCCAATCTTCTTGACCATGTGCCACATGACGGCGTGTAGCTTGCTTAGCTACATGGCAATTGCATGGACGAAGATGGTCCCCATACAGACTATCCACCCATGCCCATAATTCTTTAAGATCACCGCTTTGAGTCTTGTCTTTTGCGTCTCTGTCATCCTTGGCAACATTTCCCTGCGCTTCTTAACCGTCTCCTTTAACCAAGCCGTTAGGGCCACCACTCCCTTTTTTTCACTGTTGTTTTCGCTTATTTGATGACACTCAAGAGAGAGGCTTGGTTGAATTATGTTACCTTGATCCCTATCGTCACTAGTGTTATTATTGCCAGTGGGGTACGTTTACTTTAACGTTAACTTCTTTTTATAATTCAAATTTTGATTTATGTATCAATTGATTAGTCCATGTTGATCTATATGTCATGTTACACTATAGGGTGAGCCAAGGTTCCATCTTTTTGGGTTCATAATGTGTGTTGCTGCTACAGATGCAAGTGCACTCAAATCGGTACTCCATGGGATTTTTCTTTCTTCCGAAGGGTATTCTACTTCTTTCTCAGTTTTATTTTCTCATTTTACATGTCAATGAATACCATTTACCTATTTTGTTTTGTTTTCTTTAATGGAGAAGTTTAATTTTATGAACCTCATGGCTGCGATTGTTGTTGTTTTTTTACTTGCTACAACACTTATTATGGAGGATAATGTTGTTGGCATAACCTTGAATCTTTCCAGAGACGACATCGAGATTATTCGGTACCTGCTATTCAATTCATCACTGGCATACTTTGTAAATTTGACCAATTTTTCGGTTACTAAACATAACAATGCTCTCACTCTCTAGGTGTCATTACTTTCTCTAACTGCAATTTATTTAATTTATTGTATAATGCTCTTATGGTCTTTAAAGCTACTATTAGTTTCTTAATTTTTGTGCATTATGAAACCAAATTGCAGTATCAACTAGTTGCCTAATTAATTTGGTAAGTATTTTTAAGAGTTGTTGCTTGTGAGGAGGAGGATGATGTGGCATTGTCATAAACTCATTCTTTTAGGGGAATTGGCTAGAACTTGTATTTTATTTTCTCTTTTCAATTTTTATTCCCGAGGCACCATTTTTGCTAAAAGTGTCAAGGTCAATCCGTAATAAATACTAACTGACCCATAGCTAAAGACTAACTGACCAACATATAACGTTGCGTGTAAAGCACTCCCTAATTTTCGTATTAAAAAGTCTTACATTGAGCAGACTCGTGAAACTTTTTACCTTCTATAAGCAAGTTACAAGTTTAAGTTCCAAACTGATCAAACTCATAAAGGTTAAGCCCCAATTTGGGCTTTTTGCCTTGTTTTGGATTGTTATGATGTTTAACATGATTGTGGATTTCTAAATCCATATTAGGGATTGTTTTTGAATTGCTTTCTTGAACTATATTCTTGTTGAATTCAATACATTTATGAATGCTTTGTGATAATTGTTATATGTATACTTGGTAATAAATCGAGAGAGTGAATCAAGATACATGTGTTAAGGTGCGCAATAAGAGTTGGTAGCTTAATAGATTTGCAATTATCAGATTAACTGACAATTGAAAAGAGATCTCAATTGTGAAATTAATTATCCTTAAAATTACATCAAATCTAATTGAATAGTTAGGAGTAGTTTAGTGAAATGAGAGGTTACAATTATATGATTATCTAATTCAATTGGGGTTACTTGATTAGATCTCGAGAGAGGGTAATTAAAACTTAAGGATATCTAAGATCAAGCATAAATTAAATCAACAAGATAAAAGGAAAATAAAACAAGGGTAGAATAATTCCTGAGTCTCCAAATTTTGATTAACCTTATTTTTATTGGTCGCTCAATTGTTTAATTGTTTAGTTTTAATATTTATTTTAATTTCCATTATTTATTTGCATTCAAATCAATCTTTAGTACCTTAGAAAAAGTTTTATTCAATTTGTTAGGTGTTTAAGGTAGGAACGATGCCTTTTGTACTACAAGTTAAAATCTGTATACTTACGGTATTGAAATTTTTTATTATAAAACTTATCAACAAGAAGGACCTGTTTTAATGGTTTAACTTACAACCTTAACAGTATTCATGGGATCAGGAGATTAGTTTAGATTTAGATGTCAAATATTAAAACAATATGGCTTAGTAATTTCAAGTTATGATTAAGTTGTTGTGTTTATTAGATATGAAGGGAAAGGAATAACAAGCTCTTCCAAAACAAGGAAATAGACCCTCATACTTTACCTAGAAATGTCTATGACTGGAAGAGAGAGCTCATCATTGCCACAAATATTTATATTAAAAATAGTGGGAGGCATAAAACTAGCTGGAATCTCCTAATTTCAGGTTCCACTATTAACTTCTCTTTCGTACTTGTTTCAAAATTGTAGGTGCTTCCAAGTCTATGCTCATATTTAGTTAATATGCAATTTTAGATATCTATGGAACTTACTTAAGTAAGTGTATAAGACCTAGCAATTATTTATAGTAACCTTATTGGTTCTTCATATTATAGGTCTAATAAGTATTTGGCATACATATAAGGTGTCATTTTTCTCATTAGACTTAAGCAAACTTAGTTGAATCTTTTATTAGACCACTTTATTATATTTATACCAAATCAAATTTTGATTTTTTTAGTCTTCAATTTGAAAAATAATAATTAATAAATGTCCAATAAAAAGTTCTAACATCCTTCTCTTTGGACAAATACTAATTGTCATATTTGTAATAATATTCAAAGATAAGATAAATAAAATATATATTATATTGTTTGACCATTGTAAAGCATTTGATGTAAAGATAATCCATCATTAGGTCCCATAAGATTTTCGATATTGGAAGATATTAGAAACATGTTTCATACACAACATAGATCCAATACAATTATTTATATATAGTAACTTTACTAAAAATAACGAGCAAAGGAGTTTGGAAAACAAAAACTATACTTGAATGATCTATAATATACCATGTTTCATTTTTTAATCTTGATTTCTCTAAATTTTATGATAACTACAATAAAGGAATATGTTTCCTCTTAATATATGTTAAACTATATTATAGAAACCTTTATAAAATTAAAATTTATATCCCCCATGTCTTATTAACCTATAGTATTTTGAGATATCTAAATGTGCAAAAAGACATATGATCAAAGTCAAACTATATAGACCTAATAAACTATCATATACTCAAGATTGAGGCAAATATTAAGAATTTCACTTATATTATGACAATGAAAAATAATATGTATAATTGAGAACAAAATAATGATCATTAATATATAAACAATATATTCATAATACATAAGAAGAATACTTTATTTGGAGCAAATAAATAATCATCCTTAAACTAAAAGTGTCAAATGACTTCAAAACAACAAGACCAAAAATGATTCTATAAAAAATTTAAGGAGAATCCTTCAATTAGAGGATTAGCTAACATATACTCAATTAAAACATGCTCCACTATAATGTCACTTTTTTGTACAAATTCCTTTATAGTCAAATATTTGACCTCTAAATAAACCTTATGATATTCTTATTGTTTTTATAAAGTTAAATTGAAGTAATAGTAAACAGGAGAGTAAAAGGAATCAACTTATGGAAAAGAAAAATCATATAATTGGCCTAGCCATTAAACTAGCAATTACAACCTAAAAAATATAAATGTTGATATTTATAAAAGGCTAAATAGTCTAACAATTGAAGCTCAAAGGGTCTGTAGGTGATTAACGAATAGAGTTTAGCAGTAAGTAGTTATAATAGTTGAATTATATCATTTTCGTATATATGGTTTGGTTATCACCTTTGGACTATGGATATATTCTGCTTTATAAACAACTTAGCATCCATTATATCTTTTTCTTAGCTGCATTTCCATTTCTTCAGGTTTATTTCCTATAGATAGTCAAAAGCTCCAGTTATGAATAAGGTTTTAGCTCATTTTATATGCTACACCATTTTTCAAGAATGTTTCCTTTATCAAATTGATAATCTTACGGTTAAACTCTTGTTGATTTAGTATTTCCATTATTGTGTAGTCTATAATTACATTTCCTCCATATATCATACATGAAACAACCAAATGCTAATCTAAAGATTTGTGTATGAGTTTTAAAAGCATTATTTTTGTTTGCCCAAACCACTAGGTTATCCCAATTGCAAACCAAATGCTAGTCTAAAGATTTGTGTATGAGTTTTAGAAGCATTATTTTTGTTTGCCCAAACCACTATGTTATCCCAATTGCACATATTAGAGTGCAAGTTACATAGTGTAAGAATCAATTTCCATTATGTACGAGTGAATTCACAGTTAAACTAGATATGGTCTAGTGTTTCCTATTCTTGGGCACACTATTTCTCCATTAGATCAATTTAAACATATAGCGAGTTCATTTCTATACTTTAAGATATTTCTATTTGATTTTTAGGTGAACTTTCTTAAGTTATGTTTAGTTTGGACTATTAGATCTTCTTTGTGCTGATTAGGATTTTGAGTAGGCATGTTGTTCATGATTTGGGAAAATCCTCTTGAGTCATGTTCAGATCAACACTAAATACTCCCATTTATTATTGCTTCAACTTTTTCATGCCACAAAAATGATAACCTTAATTTTTTTGTATTCTGGAAGCTTATATAGGGTCCAAAATCATGCTAATGTTAAACCAAAATTATGTTTCTTTGGGAATCCTTACTTTGTTTTTAATGCTTTCTTATATGTGGTCATATTTCGATTCTATGAATTATTCATCTTGATTTTTGCATTCCATATGCTTTTTCCTTTGAAAAATAAGTATGAATCCATTTAAGTCAAAGAGACTCTTTATAAATATGGTCCTTAAACCTCCCTCTACCTTTAAAGTGCAAAGATCTATCTATTTAACTTTTTCACTAGTAGACTCTATTTCATTTCATGTCTATAAAAAGTATTTCATGATTTTCTTTAGAGTTTTTATGAGTTGAATATGTAAGTGCAGATGTGATGTTCAATAAACATTCAAGCTATTAATTATTGAAGTGATGAGCTATAGTCTGCAGACATATGTCAATAATATGTTCTAACATTTGATCAATCTTCTATGGACCTTTTCTGGCAATGATTAACAATCCAAAAATGTGAGCCTTTCAATTATAATGAGGATGCACAATTTTCTAAAAGAGAGTTGTTCCTTCTTGAAATCTAAAAGCTAGGAGATTTGATATGCAATTTGATAATCTCCAGTTGATAAGTAAAAACCACACTTTACTTTTTTATTACTAAAAAAAAACCTTTAATCATGGTTAAACAAAGATTTTAATAAATTCCATATTAGAGCCACTAAGGAGCAACAAATCATCTAAGGAAGATAGGCCAAAGATCTTTAACTTATCATATTTATAATGATATTTAAAATTCCAACTCCTTTGAATATTGTTAGAAATTAACCTTATTGGGAACTCTATGAACAATTTGATAAGATATGGTGATAAAAGCTCCTTTCCTGAAGCCTTTAGAGCCTTTGGATAGTTTGGTAGGTCACGTGAATAATGAGCATATTATTCCTAATTCTTCTTCGTTTGATAATTCTCCTTAGTCGATATTGAAGAGTTCCTTAAGGGTGTGCAATCTTGAGGCGATGATCTTGGACATTATCTTGTAAATGAAATTGCATTAAGAAATGGGCTTAAAGTTAGCTAAGTTAGAGGAGTTTGGAAGTTTGGGAATTAAGGAAATATAGGTTTTGTTCAACTCCTTTAAAGTGATTCCATTTTGAAAGAACACTATGGTCGCTATAATGATCATATTACTTATTTTATATCAATTTTTCGGAAGAATTTTGTATTAAAACCATCAGGTTTTAGTGTTTTATTTACACCTTAGCTAAAGATAGAGTCTTTTATCTCTGAGACTATTATTAGCTTAATTTGTTAGGCAACATACTCCTTTAATATAGGCAAAAGGAATAGATGCTTGATATCTTACACAAAGAAATCATCTTAGTTAATAATGCATATAATTTCTTTAAAGAAGTTATAAGCAAGGTTACTCATTTATGAGGGTTTGTGGTAGTATTATATATGTCTTATAGTTATAAGGGATTTGTAGAAAAATTTTGTATTTTTATCCCTCTCCCTTAGCCATCAATTCTTAAAATTTTGCCTTGTTAATAAATTGTGATTCTCCAATGCACGCATATAGCTTAACAAAGTCTCTTTTTCTGCTTGCTCAAACTTTCATTCTTTGGACTTAATTTTAACTGCTTTTAAACTTGGTTAAGCTTGGTTAGAGCTTACTTCTTTAAAAGCTCAATATTTTTATATCTACTACTATTATAGATTTTAAGTCCACCTTTTATGGCTTTCAACTTTTGAGTTATTTGTATATTTCATAGCCCTTGAATTTGAAGCTAAAGCCTTTGGTCAATACTTCCTCAAAGTTTAAAGCATCAAATAGGTAATTGTTAAACTTAAAGAGGGTGTTCCTTTTGGTTGGATTTTTTTTTTACATTTCAACATCGTTGAAGAATGATTAGAGATCTAAAAGGGTAACTAAAGTTAGTCCAATTATTTAGAAGAATTTTTAGTCAATATTGGTTTACTAATTTTATCTGATTTTTTCTAGGGAATCAGCTAACTGCTTGCTTGTTCCTCTAAATGTAATAGTGCCTTATATATCTTAGATCTATTACCATAGCAAGGTTGCAGCATTTGTTAAGATTCTTATTGTAAGTATTCAATTTGGACTTTTTATCATATTATTCTTGATCAAGCAAGGTGTATTTGAAATCTCCTATCATAATTGAGAGTGTTATGATAGCATTCAAAACAACATGTAGAACATTTCATAATCTTTTCCTTTAGAATTCCAAATTTATAACATAAATAAGAATGATAATCATTCTTACCAAAGAAGCTATAATTGTCACATCGAAATGTATTAGCTAATATGCTTGACTTGTAGTAGTGAAATTTGACTAGGATCAAAGGATATGATTTTTCTTCCATTGTAGCTTAAGGAGTGAGTATTGATTACACCAAAACTTTTGTTAAAAACCCATAGCCCCTCTCTAAATCTTGTTGCCTTTTTTTAGTCTCCAAATGACTAATAAAAAATGTTTCTTTAAACTTAAATAGTTATGTAAAACTTGTTCCTTTTTATAGTTATTCAAATTAGAATGACTATCCCTGACTTCTTTTTTATAATTTCTCCTGGTGGCTCCTTTTAGTGACTAAGATCTAATGAGATTTCCTTTTATTGAGTCTTGTTTGGGCTTTTATGTAATCCTCGTTCCCATTTTGTTTTCCAAATTATTTGGCTCAAAATCTGTTATCTTATTTGGGACTTCCTAAACTACAATTTATTTTTAATGGTCCATCTCTTATTTCCTTCATTTTGGCCATTTGAGAGCTTTCTTTTATGTGAGAGCTTATTAACTATATTTGTGTATTCCCATGAGGAACTTTTGTAGAGGTTGTTAAGGGATTGTTAGTTAGTGAATCATGTTTAAATTTATATTAAGGATTTCTTCTATTTCTATCAACTCTTCAAAAAAGCTTGAGTGAAATTTATTGCTAGTATTTTTCCGTTCCTTTTCTTACAATTGTTTATTAGGTCTCCAATGGTAGCTAACTTAAATCTCACATTGTTTTAATTGCCCATTATCCTCAAGTTTTATTATTTTCAAGGTTTCTAAAAGCTTTATATTTGTATCAACCTCTATACAAATGCTAGTAAAGCCAATTTGATTTATGTTTGCTATATGTCCCTCCAAATAGAGGGGCTTGCCTAAAGAACTTGGTAGGTAACTTAGCCCCTATATGGAATAGAATTAAGGGCTAAGTTATGAAATCCCAACAATATTAAGACATGCTTTAGCCTCAAGTTTCTCAAATCCCTTCCTAGTCTCCATTTAAGGAGAAAAATAGGTTTTCCACTCATATGTCAAAGCCTAACCTCAATTATTTTTGACATTTTGGCTTCATAGGGCAATAAAAAAGGGAAGCAATCTTCCTCATTTATAAGGATATCCTTTAGGCCATATTTTCTCCAACTATCTATTACCTATTTTTGTAATACGATGTAAACTAGGCTCTTTTCTATGACAATATGAACTAATATGTTATACTATTTAAGTGTTCCTACTTGAGAAACATCCAAAGGTGGTGACACAACCAAGTTATCTTTTTAACAAAGAGGGAGGTACCTCAAGTTGTCAAAAAAGGAGTTATCACCAAAAATTTGGCTCTAGGATTTTCTAGCAATGCTCAACAAAAATATATTAATTTCTTTGATTTTGTTATAAATATTTAGAAAAAAATCTTTGCTTAATTTATATGATATTAGATTGAACGTGTCAGAAGTGACATAAACTATCCACTTGTGGTTGATTAAGCAGCTAGATACCTTGATAAATTCATCAACCTTTGAACAAGTTACTAAAACTTTTAATCGTCGTTTACAAAAGTTATTAAAAATGATATTAACCAATGATTAAAAAATTGAATAAGTTTGGTCAGCTAAACTGTGAAAACCTTGAACTAACTAACTTTTTGGTTTGATTTTTAACTTTTTAGTTCAATTTACTTTAATAACCCTTGTTGTTAAAAGTTGATTGATTTATTAATTAATCAACAAATTTGCGTAAACTAATCAATTTTTATAAACCAAAATAAACTAATTAATTTTCTTTTAATAATACCCTTTTTTTCAATGCAACTTTGATGGGTAAGG
>JAOSBO010000007.1:3411266-3421893 GCA_027563915.1 Erythroxylum rotundifolium
TAGCAAACTCTTCCCCGTTGATTGTCTTCTTAATAAAATCATTCCAAACGGCTGAAGTGAGCTTACGCTTTTTTGGATTTTCACTCTGGTTGTGAGATTGGTCGGGCAACACGGTTTGCTTGTCCGCAGGCTGAGCACTTTCAACTGGTGATGGACTCGAAAAAGAAGTTGGTGTAGGTGTAGGCGTGGGCGTGGGTGTAGTGGTTTCTTGAAACGAAGACAGCCCAGAAGTTCAAGAACCGGCATTCTCAACATATTCAGACATTTTTAAGACCTGTCAAAGGAGTTTGTCGAAATTAATACGTTACATAATTAGATAGAAATTAAAGAAATAAATATCAAATTAAAGAAAATAGACATTACGGGAGTAAGGAACGAACTCACGAAGAACTGATTTTGTATCTTTGTTTTGTCCCTCCCAGCGTCACTGCGTCAGCTTTTCCACGTGTGACTGCTTCTAGCATCCAAGCTCCAGCCGTCCAGCGTCCAGTCCGGCAGTCCCCACCTAGCGTCGTGTGTTACTGCGTTTAGTGCTCTCCTCGCGTCCAGCCTAGTCGCGCGTTCAGGTGTGGTCAGCACCGCTTGCGTCACAGTGTCAACCTTCAGCCTTCAGCGTCACAGCGTCAACCTTCAGCCTTCAGCCTTCAACGTCAACCTTCAGCCTTCAGCATTTTCGCCCTTGTCTGCTAGATCAGCTCCCATCCATCCCTGAGCCCCTCGCCTCCTTTGAAAAGAAGCCGCCTATCTATCATCACTTCTCTCAGCTGAAAGCAAGTGGTGGAAGAAGAAAAGTAATGAAGGCTCTTCAGCTCTCTGATTTCATAGACACAGTGTCTGCTGCGCCCCTCTTTTGAAAACCTAAACGCTAGAAATGTTTATCATGCTGTTGCTGTGTTTCTTTTGGTTCTTTGATTTTTTTAATGCCAACGACGACGTTTATTTAGCTCTTTGTTTCCTTATATGAATTGGACTAAACAATATGGGTAATATAGTAATTTCATCTTAATGAGTTTGGGACGGGTTTTGAAGTAAAATACTATACCCGTCCCAAACCCTATAGGGTTTTGACGAAAAATTTCCAAACCCTTCCCGCAACCCAATGGGTAAAACCCGTTAATTTCCCATTAGGGTTTGGGACGGATAAAAACCCATTTACAAATACCCATGAACATCCCTAGGAGACCTGACTGTTATTTATAGTGAACTTATTAGTCCTTCACATCTCAGGTTCAATAAGTACTCGGACCACACTGCTAAGATGTCATTTTCTTTATTTTCTTATTTTAAAAAAAGATGTCATTTTCTTCAATAAACCCTAATTCACTAAATTAAATTATTTATTTTATCACTTTATTATCTTTATATTGGAGTTCGAATATTCTCAGGGACCCATCTCTTCCGTCAGATCAAGTGGAAGGGCTGCAATTTATAAGGGCCTCAAACTTCCTCTCATCTTGTTATGGAGAATCTAGTTGAAATCTAATATTCCTGTCCTTTCACATAATCCAAAACCCTTCAGCAAATTCAATCGTATAGCCAAGTTGAACCCATCTCTTTTGATAACCTTCACGACTTTTGAAACCTCATCTTCCTTGGTTTTTGGTGATTAACATCCTTAGTCTCCAATGAAGTGCTTGCTTCAACGTGCTTCCAAGTTTCTGAATGTTGTCCAATACCATCTAGGACCATTACTTGATCGTGACAAAGGAGTCAGAACACCCACTTTCTCTCAGCTTTGCATCAAACAGGCCCACCTCTTACTTGATTTGAGTTGTCAAGCAATACCATTCGCCAGTTTGTTTCCTAAGTCTCCTCTCTTTAATTCCACCTAAACCCGTGTACAACTAATTTTATAAGCTTTGGCAGGTCATTCAAATCGTGAACCTCGAGTACTTCTCAGTTTTAGCCATTTTAAGCGGCCCGAGGTTGTCAACGAGGAGGTACGTTGGACCATAACATGAATAGAGAAGCAAGATCTCTTTTGCCACATTAATCGACAATAGAAGCCTAATAGGGAATTTGAAATGATTCCATCAATACTAAGTTTGCTAAAACAGTCAAATCTATCAGAACAAACTAGTTGATCCAGGCAAAAGACAGGTTCATTAAAGAGAAATGCTTAGGAAACCAAGGGCCCCGCTCTCTTTCTCAAGTCTAAAATGTTTGCAGTCCGTGAAATAAATGAAAGGATGTCATACAGCTTTCAGTTGTGGGGGACAGCCCTGCGCAACAACTTTTCAAACTTTCCCCTGCATACCACCTAGGAACTCCAACCCCTGCTCCCCCATTTTCTGCACATCTTCCGGGGATAATATCTTGATACACCAAACATTATTGACAAATGACCTGCAATTGGGATACAAACAATATACAAGAACAGATAATATCAACGAGAGACACGATAAAAGTAAAATTTGAATGCTCTCTGTTTGCGTTACTTACTCCCATGGGTCATCACCAAGGAGAAGTATATCATTCTCCCTGTCAACAAATACAAGCTGCCAGCCTGATCTATGAGGGTTTTCCAATCTGCCCTCAATTCCAAACATCTGAACCAGTTCCTCTCGCAGTTCATGATAGCTGCTGAAGCGGGAGATGTCTAATGAGCGTCCAATCGTCGAACCCGATTTGTAAACCTGCAAAAAGAATTATGTAGCAATACTGAGCCGAGACCCATTGTAAAAGGACACTTAAAACTTTCTGTGGCTTGTACCTTGATGAAGGTTTGACTACGAGTTGGTGAGCCCTGTTGCCCTGTGCTAGCTAAGAGCTCAGAAGAGTCTTGGACACAATCATACATGGAACTCTGAAGCCTGGAATTTTCCACTGCCATAGAAGGCGTATCAGCTTTAATTGAAGAAGAGCCACATCTAGGCATTGTGACAGGTAGTAGAAGTCCAGCTGAATCAATATTCATCCCAAAAATTGTATGATTCTGAACATCAGCCTCACAGTTTTCATGTTCCACTACAGCATCTTTCTCATTGTATAATCTAGGGAATGACACTGTATTGGCAAGTGCATTAACTTGTGAATTTGTATGCTTGGGAGCCCATGACTGTTGAGATAACCGCTCACTTACCATGAACTGACCTCCTTTTGAATAATCCAAAGGATTTTCACCAGCTCCAGGACACAGAGAACTAGGCATCTTCTGTATTGTACTGGATAGAGATATATCTGCATTTGAGTTCGTATACTCAATTTTTGAGTAGGATGGAGAAGGAACATTTGATTGCTGTCTTTGGAGCTGCTCAGTCTGAAATAGAAGGGAATCATGGTAATTTCGTTGCCTTTGTTGTCCTTGATTGTCCAGCAGAGTGTTAAACTGTTGCTGGGAGAGATGCTGGGGCAAGCTTTCAATTGAAATTTGTCCCTGTGCCTGCAACATGTTGTGGTGCATATTTCGTTGTATTGCTTGCTGTTGATACTGAAGATGCATCGGTGGACTATGGTTGCATGACTGCTCATGAGACACAAAGGGCTGTTGATACTGCACATGCTGCTGTCTCTGAAGATCACCATTTCCCAGGTTCTGCAAACTGGCTGCCAGCATAGCCTGGTATTGCTGACTATGGTTATTACCCAAAATTGCTGGATCCAGCTTCTGTTGCATCCATGAAAATGTGTTTGCACCTTGCAAATTCAGACTCTGTAGACCCTGTTCTCCACTTCCACCACTTAGCCAAATCAAGCCATTAGCTGCATCACCTGTGTTATCTGTGAAAGGACAATAAGTCGAGGGAAAAACAAACTAGAATACTAGAAATAGGAGACCCGGTAAACCTTGTGTTGGAAATAATTCCAAGTTTTAATTGTTTTATTGGGAAATATAGTGTTATGAGTTTTCAGAAAGCTTTAACCTATTACAATTTGATATGTAGTTTTCTTAGGATACAGCCCTGAAATACTACAAAGATGTCGCTAACTACGCTGTTGTAACATAGTTATTGATTGATTTTGGCTATTAACATGGACTTGAATTTCTTACCTCCTAGTATCGTTCTCTAAAGCTTCTAAATCTTTTCTTCTTTCTTTCCCCTTACCCTAAATTCTTGTTGTTTGAGACTATCCTACATCTGGAAGGTAGTGAATGAGTTGACAAAGTCAAAATGATGGTTGACTGTAGCCGTAAGGGCCAAGATGTCGTAGAAGAATCAACATACAGGAAAAGGAAAGAAATGTTAATAGAAGTTCCATTATGCCTTGATTTTTCTTTCCCACAGAAAACTAGTAATTGCACCATCAATGGAAATTTTGTGATATCCAACAGCAAATGAATTGGTATTGGTACAAGACAGGACTTTGAATAAGAAAAGGAAAGGAAACATGCAATTGCCAAAACTATTTTGAACTATATTTCAAAATTAAAATTATTTTCCATCCAAATTATATAATTAGTTGGAAAGAATGTTAAAAATGAACAAGTTAAACAAAAAGATTTACTTAATTAGAATTCATTATCATTCTATGACATAGTTTCGAGGGTAGAATCAAACAATACGGTTGATAAACCTACTCACATAAAACTACAAAAACAACAACATTGAAGTTTCTCCAAAAACCCTTCTTGTTTAGTTGAAGCTATCAAAATTCAATTCCTTCAAATAGGCAGTCTTTACATCAATTAATATTTATATCACACATCACATTGTAAGACAAGTTTGAAAGATTGATGACTAGATCTTGCATAAATTCATGCAAAAGAATTCTTTCTAAGTATGCCATCAAAATATAATATAGCATGGGAAACAGTGAAATTTCTCTCTGAAGAAAAACACTTGATATCCATCTACTTTTTAGTGTTTTATAGTTTTCATCCCTCGCTTATTATAAGCTACTTCCAATCGAGTTTATTATAATTACGTAGTTCAAATTAAGGAAGAAAGTTTCCAAGCAACTTATTATTTGGAGATTTCGAGTTTGATTCATACTCCCCTCTTGCTAATAATTAATTAATGTACTAAATTTAAACAAAAATTTACAGAAAATAAACAAAAATGTAGGCCAGCTCAGTCAGTCAGCTAATGTCGTTTGTATTTCTACGATTGAAGTCTGAACCCCACCTATAGCAATCTCTTTTGCATGCAAGAAAATTGGCTAAACTAAACGTAGTCCTTCCCTGCTATGGTCAGATATGGCCAGTTTCTTGATGTATCACAAAATATTGACCTAGAAGGACATCCATCAACATGGAAAATGTTATGTACATCCTTAGATCTGCATCGCTATTATAATATCACGTGTATTCTATTTTCTTCCAAATTATAACATCCTTAAACCTTTGTATAACTGGTTGAACATCAGTTTTAGGCAAGATAATGTATCCAACCAGTTAGCCTGAGGGAAAGACATGAAACAGATTTATGAAAGATCAAGGCATAAATACCAAGTAAGGATGAAGATCCGGGATGCCAAGGTCGCTTCAATCTTAGAGGGAAAAGAGAGGGATACATTGGAAAAGTTGTTAGTGGCTCGATTTCCCATAATGATACCCTTGGCTGCCTCTCACCTGCAGTTGACTCATCCCAACCAACCTATAGAAGAAGATAAACCAAATAAGTACCAAAGGAAAATAATAAAGAATAAACATATAAGGCATACTCACTACTGGACTTGCAAGTTGTGAGTAGACACATTATACCACTGGCAACACTGTTTAAGAACTACAGCCTCAAACTTCCTCATAGAAAGGTGAAATATAACAGTGACATAAAAAGACAAGTCATACGACATTTATACACATAAGAGTGAGTTTTGGTCACCAAAAAAATTCTGATTGTGATTTTATTGTTCTAGCACAATATTGGAGAAAGGAAAAACTTCATGCATGTAAAATTTATCTAGATTAGCATTTCCAACAGAATTATTGAACATTCAAACTATGTTGGAAACCTTAAGTTCAATCTAAAGTTGTATCCATCAAACAGGCATGAAAGAAAATTATGGATAGGGAAGATCAACTACTTTCAAGCAGCTGCGGAAAGTTAGCATGGAATGAAGAACTAATTTGTAAGACAATAGATAAACAATCAATGAACATAACATCGTATACAGAAAATTATCAGCTGCTCCTAAAAGAACAACCACATAACCTAATTCCAAGACTTCACAAAAAAGAATTCAACATGATAAAAAAATATGTATACTAGATGGTTGATATACATTTCCCATGAAATTAATTGACAAAAGAGTAGGTGAAAATGAATGAACAAGTTCAACTATATCCTTTCCTTGAAAAATAGAAATATTTGTACATATGCAGCACAAGGTATACACCTTGGAACACATCAGAGGAATTCCTGGCTATTGGTAAAAATGGAGATAATAATTCAGTATGTTAATGGTACACGACAATCTGAAAGGTATGGATGCAGCCTGAAATGGGAATTCAGCCAACGCACAGGATCCAAATCATTTATGCCAGTTATTGTACCCATATGAACTTGTCATTCATTTTCTCCTACTCTTTTGCCAATTAATTTCATGGGAAATGTACATCAACCATCTAGTATAATATTTGCACGTATGCAGCACAAGGCATACACCTTGGAACACATCAGAGGAATTTCTGGCTATCGGTAAAAATGGAGATAGTAATTCAGTATGCTAATGGTACATGAGAATCTGAAAGGTGTGGATGCAGCCTGATCACCTTGACAGATCTCCAATGGGAATTCGGCCAACGCACAGGATCCAAATCATTTATGCCAGTTATTGTACCCATATACCTGTTGAATACAAGCTCATCAAACTGCAGATGTTCATATGACATAAAGACACAATATAAACAGTAGCATTTGTCAACAAAATGGTCACGGATGCCTGAGCATTTAAGGCCCATTTGTGTGATGCTATTGTAATCAATACAAATCTACCACCCAAACAACAAACAATACCATGTAAAATTAACCAGAATGTATACAGCTGGAAACTATACATAGATAGAAGCTCTTTTACCTATGAATTAACCTGCACTGAAAAATTATGAACCTCGTGTAAATTTCATTTAACTCTGTAAATGAAAAGAAAATGGTTTCTGCATATTATACATTCAGCTCCAAACATTTTACTTTAACCATACAAAATCAGAATGAATTTAAGACATCAGGGTCATATGTTAGATACATACATACACACACACACACATATATAATGTACACACACACACACATATATAATGGGCATACTGAAGAATTAGTCAAATGTTTTCCATAAATTAGATTCAAAGATATGGGAGATATTATCATCATTTTCTACTAGCAACAATTATAATACCTACGCACACTTGATTCTTCAGTCTCAAAAAGCATCCGGAAGCGCATCCCAATCGATACACGTGTATGAAATACTGCTTTAACATATTTTGACAGGGGTATAACAAACTCTGATGGACTAGCCCTGACAAGAATACACATGTTAAATATGGCGAGTAGATCAATCAAACACAACAATAAAGAAACCTGCAAGCACCTTTTGCACCTTGGGTTATAAAAGACAGTGAAGCAACTATTAGTTGCTGCAGCATGGGCTGCAGCAGCAAGCAATCCAATGTGCATGCTATCACTGGATAGCACAGATGATGGCATCACAGTTTGCGGTCGAGTGGCTCGACGAATCCCAAGGAGGAGTTGATTTTTCTCATTCCTATTTTAAATATTAAAATGGTAAGTTGCATCAAGCCATACATTGAGTTAGATTATTAAGATGTTCATGTACCAGATAAAAAGGACAGAATCTCCAGCTACAAGCCTTTTGGCACTGACAAATACACTCCAACCCGTTGTGAGTAGATGGCGCTTAGGCTGGCCTGCAATTAAGGAGGGAATAGACATATCCCAATCTTGTGTCAAAAATCAGCTATCAGAATTTAGAAGGCCATTCGGAAGTAATTATTACATGACCTCATTACCTAGTGATTAGACTGGGAATAAACCATTTCAGCTTACTACCTGACATAACTTCCACTCTGCTACAGAAAATTATACAAAAGGATGCAGCAATTCTAAATTTACCATTGATGGGAAGAGATGATCAACAGTCAAACACCGAAAACACATTCTGAAATCTGAACTTCTCAATTTATGAGTCATACAAGAGGGAATATTAAAGCTAAATTCCCGCAAACTTCTATAAGCAATGCGACCAAATTGGTTTTAACCTTAGACATTGCGCATCAAAAATATGGATAAGACAGTCATAACTCAGAGTTCAACATAATCTTCAATGTTTTTACAACCTCCATCCAACCTTTTATGATTGTCGAATAAAATAAAACCAACTATTTTCACACAGCAACAGGTGCCTTTAGCAAAAACCAAAATAATGATCAAATTGATCTTAAGTAAGAAATAGATCCTACAATCTGCACATTAAATATATGTACCGCTTGATGGTTCTCAACTTTGTCTTCTTTTGTAGAAATGAAGTCCTAAGTAGGTCAGTATAGTGAACAGCCATTTTAACTAGCCAAACTCTCTTTTCCAACAGATAAAACAAAAATTTCAAGAAAGCCTAATTAAACATACATAAATTAAACTCTCTCATATGAATCCTTCTCCCTCTTCTCCTCTATATTCTCTCTGCTCATCTTCCTGAAACCCTCACAGGTAGTGTAGCAAACGTTGGACCCACTACAATACATATAACAAGACTGTAATGGATGCTACTTGAACATAAATTCATGATTGTTTTTGTTTCATTTCAATGATCATTTTATCTTTCTCTCTTCCAAGATATTTTATATTCTCAGATATGCAACCTTCTCCCTCTTGTCATCTCTCTTCTTGCTGCCTATCTTCCTCAAAAACTCATAATAATGTAGCAAAACATTGGATCCATGACCTTTCATCCTTAACACCTAAACAATAAAGAAATAAGCACCATAAATATGGAAGCATCTGTAGAAAGTAAAATTTCACGAGAACTGAAAAGTTACATATTAGGGAGATTAATAGCATTAGCCAAACTTGCAGAAACTCAAAAACATGGGGATCTCTGTTACAAGAGACCATAAAGGCAGCTCATAAAGTTCCAAACCCAATTAAGGAGTGTACATCTAGCCCATGTTTAAAAGATTACACTAGGCACATTATTACTCTCTAACAATGTTCTTCAGTGGAAATAAGAAAATCATGAACAGCTGATAAAGCACAAGTCTAGTCTCAGGAATGAAAGTCCTCCTACATGAGACATTCAAGGGATGTAAATAATCATAACCTGTAATATGCACACAAGTGCAAGCAACAGAAGCAAGTACTAACAAGCATATAAAACCAATGCATGGACCAACATAAAGCTTACTTGTATATGACTAGTTATTAACCCATTGATTGGACATAATAATGCCTACTCAGAAATTGTTTTTGTTTACCTACACACTCGGTGTAAAGAAATAAACCAAAATGTAGTTCAATGCAAGTTACTGGCAAAATTTCATTACCAATCACCATACCATGAAAAAAGTTAGACCAACCACTCTGCAACACATCATGGGAGATGGCTTTGCAATCTTTATCTGACTAAAAATACAATAGATTTAGAGGTAGGTGTTTTCTTCACCTATGGATGTTGCTGGCAGGAAGAATTAATCAATGATAATCAAGTTCTTGGCCAGAGCACATAAGAGTTCCTAGACCCAGTTTATCAAAAGGTTCAGTTAAGAAACACATATGATCCAAACAAATAACCAATAGAGCTACTTCAAATTGGGAGTTGAAATGAAAGAATTATGAGCTATCAAAATAATTGATACATATAAACAAAAATAATTGGCCAACTGTCATATTCAGAGGAATAGAGGAGAAAAATGATAAGATTGCAGATGGACGAATAAAATAAGGCTATTGACACTCGCAACCAATTATACAGCATTTCTACAGCATAGAAACTAAGATCTTAATGATATTTTTCATGCAGTCAAGGAAAGTTATGGTGTATACCTCGAAAAATATGCCTAAACTTCCATTCAACATCGTGGAGATCCCTGGCAATAAGTTCCTGGGCAGGTGGTTGTAGTGTAAAATCCTGCCAAATGAGAAATAGTAGAAGTGAAAGTGATACTTACCAACATTATCAACTAAATATCTCAAGGAACAGATACCCAAGAAAATGACTACCAGTGGGGGAAAGACTTTCTCAGCAGCTCGACGAGGGACAGAGAAGCCTCCATGAGTACTGGTATCACTAGCTGTCAGTGTCTTACAAAAGTAATTTGTAGGCTGCTTGCTTGGAATTCCCAGCTCCATGGGAATGATGGTATCTTTCTGCTCTTCCTGTAAGTGCAATAAACCAAATTAGAATAAGGTAAACACAAATGATAAACGTTATTAGATAATAACATTACACCACCGGTGTCAAAGGCTGTAAAGTCATTTGGGCATACACTTCATCTGTTTCGACATCTGCCTGAAACTCCAAATAGGGGTTAATACTTATACGATCACAACCAATCTAAGAGAAACAAGATATAAGTGCACATAGAGTGGATTGTCAGACAACAAAAATTTATCCTGCCAGAACGAGATGTGACTTGTAACTTTAAAATAAATAAATAAAAGCAAACCCCACATGCATGGTGACATTATGGAGTTGGCATATCAACTGGGGAGGCAAGCTTGGGTAATTG
>JAOSBO010000007.1:3480559-3491440 GCA_027563915.1 Erythroxylum rotundifolium
GTTCCCATCCAAAATTGAATTGATTTAACCAACCAGAAATTTAGTTACCTGAACACAGTTGAAGAGCTTGGCTTCTTTGTTCTCGGATTCAACAGCGTAGAGACTGGGATAAGCAACTTTGTACTTCTTTCGGGCTTTCCCGACTTGGGCAGCCATCCAAAAATTGAGAAAGGTATACGTAACCAGAACAAGAACTACATAACCATAATCCCTACCCAATATTATTCCTTCTCCTCCACCCATCTGTCTTCTCTTCTTAGTTATCTCCGACTCCTTGTTTGCACCGGTGCTGTTCGTGATCGTGTCTCCTATCCCAAGCGCTCTTGTTTAAGCCGAACTGTACCGTAAGCGACTCTTATAGTCCCCTCGCGGCCCAACGTTTTACGAGGAAAATATTTAACAAAGGCACCGGCATTTATAGATAAACAGTTATTAAAACACGTTAAAACGTCACTGCCTATGTCGTAATTAGAAGTATGTCTTAATCGTTTATTTCAAAGGGTTTGGTAGGCATGATTGCTAGTTAACGGAACCTAGAGGTAACGACGGTGTGATTGCTCAATTAAGAGCACATGATACACATAATATCAGTCAACTACACCAATTTCTACAATCACTAATTATTTAGGTGGCGTATACACAGAAACACCAAATTATTCGTGAAATAACTTGGCGCTTAAATAAATAAGCTTCAATTCTAGGAAAATTCTCAATCCTAGTATGATTAAGTTTTTGACAATTTTAGTGTATGTGTCGTCAATTTAGCCTATGTGAGGTTATAATTAGGCAATTTGGATATACCAAATTTTGATCTGATCTTAAAAATAATTTCTTTAAATATTAACTAAAACTGTGATTTTACTTTAATGTTTTACAAAAAGTCTAAATAAGCACATGCTATTATCTCTATTACCCCTTTTGCACACTATTCAGGATAATGCGATTTTAGTAACTTTAGGGTGCAAAGTGGTACCATAAATAATGGTAGACATTTATTTAAAGCTTTTGGGAAACATTGAGATGCAAATTACCCCTTTGGTTGACTGTATTTTATGTAAGTTTATTAGGCTAGTATCAGGTTTATAGGTCTACAAAAATAACTACTTAGAGTGATGGTAGTGTTCTTTAAAATTATAGTGCTCAAGTAAGTGCAAAATGAGAAGTGCAAGTATGCAAAGAAATCTTCAATTGAGCTTATTTCTTTAATGGAGCTTGATAATAATAATGGTTATGGGAACTTACATTATGATGCCTATCTTTCATAAAAGTGTAGTTAAACTCTAATCATCTCAGTAGAGTTAGGTTCCAACTTCTACTAGGTAGCTTAATTGGTCTTTGATTAGAACCCTACTTGCTATTGTAGATGAATCCTATCTTGATTGAACTTTATCCTTTTAGATAACTAGTCCTTTTACGTGAGCTTGAAGCCATATGCCTTATCAAAGGTGATGGATCGCTTTGAATAAATCAAGCCTAATTTGTACACTCATTAGAAATGTATCAACCATATTGGTTCTCTAGAATGGAAAGTGGTAAATTTTGTACGATGTATATACTTATACAGCTTTGCATGCATTCGGAAGATAAATTTTGGCTTACATAATTGGATACACTGCCATGTATCCAATCATGTATCTTCGCGAATTTCACATTTTTTGGGCTTATATAGTTTGATACACGATTGTGTATATGGCCAAAAATCTAAAATTTCATATAAATAGAACATTTTGAAGCCAAACAAAGGAGGAATCAACTTGGGTTTTTATGAAGGGTAAAAACTTACTCTTTCAAGACACTTATGGAAGGCTAAGCTTCCCCAATCCGGCTTGGAGATGAAATCCACGTCGAGGAGCCCATCCAAGCATATCATATTTGTGTATCATGTTCTTCTCATCTTTAAAGATTGTTTATGATATCTTGTGCTTATTGAATTAGGTGTAAGAACGATTGAATGCTCTATTTAATTGTTTTTATATAAACCCCTTGCTAGAATCTTAAACATGATATGTAATCGTTGTGTTTGGGTTCAGTTATGGCAACTAATGACATTGCATCATTAGGGATGACGTAAAATAGGTTAAATAACCTAAACTTGTTTGGTTATTGCTTATATTGATCTTTTTTTTTCTAATTATAACGCAACCATCTAACTAAATCGCGAGAGCTTGTTCTAGGTTGTTCGATAGTTAGGTTTAATTAAAGAGCTTGTTTTGATTAAACGAAATCTAAAGGAAAATCAGGATTAAAAAAGCTTCTTGTTAATTTATGATCAATAGTCCTAATAGCGGTGTGAAAACGATAATGCAATGATGTATGTTTATTTGTGTTTAGGCTAAGATTGATATGAAGTTGATTAGAAATGTTGAAAGGTTTAAAGCTAGCAGAATGTTTAAGATGAGTGATTGATCAGATAGTAGCTGGATGATTGACCTATTTTGTGAGTTTGATCAATTATGCAATAACCGTAAGTGCACGATGTAGTTGTAGCTAGTGGTAGCACATTGTAACACTACCTAAAATAAATTAGACCTACAACTATAGTAGTAGTGAGTTTAGGTCGATCCCACAGAGAGTGTTCGGTTAGCTTGTGAAGTGAAATTAATCTGTGTTTAGGTTTATGGGGTTTTGGTTTATTGAACAAGAAAATAAAATGAAACTAAAATAATAAAAGAAATTTAAAGAAAACATGCAAAAATGATGAAAATGGTGAATTCGTTAGGGACCCGATTCTTTTGGGCCTACACCCCATTAAACATATTTTATTGAATTGTTGTCTTCACATCGCTACTTGAGCTATTGGTTGTAGATTAACAAGAAGCTCTGGTAATCCTAGTTTTTCTCAGGTTATAGTTAATTAAGAAGAGCTCATTAATTAACTCTAACTATCAGATAACCTAGGAGATGTTTTCTAGATTTAATCAGATAGTCACCTTACAAATGAGAAAAGCAGGCCAATCTAAGCAATAATCACACAAGCTCAGATTATTTAACCTAGTTTATATTATCTCTAATGATTACGAGCAATTAGTTGCTACAAATGAATTTCAATATATTAATTACGGATTACATTGAATATTTTAGCAATAGTTTTATAATAATATGATCCAATGAACACATTAAAACCATCTCTTCACAATACCCAAATCCATACACATCGATTAACATAATCAATTTCGAAGGAGAGAAAGAAAACAACAATACAAGGAAAAATATACTTAACTGGGTTGTCGGCGTTGATGTCATCTCCGAACAGGTGTTGGGAAAGCTACCCCTCCATGAGCCTCTCCATATGTGAGAGCTTCATCGCCATCTCTTCTTCCGTCTCCCTTGAGCTCCTCTCCATTTTCCCAAGCCGAAAACACACCTATTCTTTTCATAACCCTGTCGTCAAACCCCCCTCGGTTTATATTAGAAACTAGGTTAAAAAAATGATAGGTGAGGTGGCAAGCGTCACATTCGTGACTTGTTGTGTCATAGGTATGACACACCGTGCATAGACGTGAGGAATAACTCACCCTCATGTATGTATATTGCAAGGCCGTGAGTTTTTCTTCTCCAACAGTCGTGGGCATGATTGTCCACTTTATGTGTAAAAAACTTCTTCTCTTTGGTTTATGTTGTCCATTAAAATCACCTTAGCTTTATACCTTTAACCTTTCTTCCTCCTTATAGGAAAGCTCTTATGATTCTTTCTAGTTCCTTGATTACCCTTATTTATAGGCCTACGTGCGTTAAAAAATATATATGAAGGGAGCTTAGTATAAATTTTATCAGCATTAGTCTTCCTATATGAGATAAGTCCTTGTTAGTCTAGTGGTTAAGTCTTTTTTGGATTTTTTCACTAAAGAAATGCAATCCTATAGACTTTAAATTCCTTGTCTAGCAATCCCAGATACGTAAAAAGTGGTTGTATGACTTGGAAACCTCGTATTATTGAAAGAAAATATACTTTTTTGATGATCCTTAAAGATAAGAATAGTTGCCTTTGTTGTGATTCATATCAAGGCTAAAACGTTCTTGATATATCTTCAAGTCAGAGATGATTGTGCAAATAAACATGTCATTAATCGTATAGAAACTAGGAGATCATTTGTCAAACATAAGTTAGTAAGATTGGTTTCCCTGCATTTTTATGATATTCAGAGCCAAGGCTTAGGGAAATGTTGTGACTTAGCAATCTTAAGAAAGCTTCCATGGATAAAATGAAGAGGTAAGGGGACAGAGAGTCCCCTTTCCTTTATCCTTTGCTTTCCTTGAGGAATCTTAAAGGTTCCTCATTAATTAGGATGTTGTATATAGTGGTGGAAATGCACTCCTTGATCCAAATGCAAAATTGATTTAGAGATTCAACTACCTATGACAACTGCAAGATGAATTCCTGACTTATCAAATCAAATGCCTTATTGAAGTCAATTTTTAAGGTATAATTTTTTGAAACTCTTTTCCATACATAATCATTAAATAATTCTTGCACAAGTATTATGTTATTGCCTATAACTCTACCCTCTAGGAAAGCTCCCTGTGAGTTAACTTTAACCTAATGGCCAATATCTTTGAGGTATCTTTGTATATAAAATAACAACAAGCTATTAGCTTGAAGTGATTTAGAGAGCTCAATGTTTTGTTTCTTTATAACTAATCAGATATAGTGTTTTGTTAAATTCTTTTACCATCTTGCCATTATGAAGAACTCTTGAATTGCATCGATTACCATATATCAGATCATTATCCATGCTTTATGGAAAAGGAATTTGTTAAATCCATCTAAGCTTGAAGCATTTTGGGGATTCAATTTAAATATAACTTTTTCAATCTCATGAATAGATATTGGATTGCACAAGGAGTTTTTCAATTCTTCACTAAGTGAACTATTTATGAAGGGTCTAAGGAGAGGAAGTGAGGATCTAAATTTGCATTTTACCCCAACAAAAACCACTAAATAATAGTATAATTCATCCTTTAACTCATATTACACAAAAATCTTAGTGTCATTATCTTATATTAGGGAGAAGATTGTGTTAGTTATAGAGATGGCTTTGATTGAATTATGAAAATTTTGGTGTTCTTATCACCATTACCATTTTATTAGTGCCATTTCTTCTTCTTTGACTAAAAGATCAATAGATTTTTGGTTCAATAATGCGTAGGCTTGGATCAATATATTTTTTTTTTACAACTTAGTGTTTTCCCTTGTGTGAAATTATCTCGTAGTATTAAGTTTGTTCATTTCTTGTTGATAAGGTTTGTCTTTCTTGCACATATAAAAATTTTGGTCTCTTTAATCTCTTATTGTATGCATTTGCTAGTTTCAGCAAAGTCATCTTCCTCTAGCAAGAAGTTATTAAATCTGAAGGGACTCTATATGACATTGTTCATTTCTAAGTCTTATATGATAATTAGGCTATGATATGAGATTCTTGTGGGTTTAAAGATTGCCTTGCATAAAGGGTATTTATCAATCCAATCCTTATTAATTAGTGCATGATCCAATTTTTTTTAAGCAACCATCTTTGGTTTTGTTTATTACTGCAGGAGTGTAACCAACCTTCCATCTTCAAATCAGTCGCTTCTCTGCTTTACACATAGTCTCTATGGTCAATCTTAGACCAGCATACCCCTCTATCTCATCCCTGTGGAGTACAGTAAGTCACCAAGTATTATCTAAGGCCTTTGCATTATTAAGTGGATATTTCTTAGCTTCTCTTATAAGATTATTCTTTAAAAGTTGAAGTTTGAGGCGTACACAACTGTAACATTTATTCTGAGATTACCTCGAAGCATTATCACTCTAAGGTGCATCATTTGATCATTAGAATTTGCTACGTTAAGAATCAAATGCCACTATTATGTGGTCAAGATTGTGGTGTTGGTTGATTTGATAGGAGTGTCCAAAAGCTACCCATCAATATTTACTATGTTAATCATTACCCTTCAAGAATCAAATGCTCCTATTCTGTGGTCAAGATTGTGGTGTTCGTTGATTTAATAGGAGTGTCCAACAATGTAGAGAATGTACATATAATCTTATGTAAGAAATTTTGGAACCGATACCTCCTTCTGTTAGTCTTTTATCGATCATTGACAACAAACATCCATAAGAATCATTTCTCTATAACATCATTTCACGTGATAAATAACTCAAATGAAAAGTCATACAGACTAATCAAATGACAATAATTTTCTATTATAATTTTCTTTTTTATCCTTTCTCACTTTTAATAGAGACAAGTTATTGTTTGGTGGATTGAGATAGCTTTTATTAGAATTACTTATCACGTGAAATAGTGTTGAGAGGAAATGATAGTGTATAGACTCTCATCTTTAGTAGCTTTGATAAAAGACTAATAAAAGGGAGTTTTAGTTCTCAAACTGGTAGTATGTAAATTCTTGTATTCTGAATTTAGACTATACAAAATATTTATATTATAAACGAAATTATAAGATTGTATGACTAAATTTTTATTTTTAATATCTTCTATAAAATAGTAATGGATTTGTGCATAAAAATGTAATAGGATTGACTCTTAATATCATTTATAATGCATATCAAATTTAATGTTCTTTTATAAAAGATTATATAGCATGTTAATAATAGTAATAAAGTCACTTCCCATGTTATTGAAGAAAAAGGAAGGATAACAAGTAAATTAAAATATGATAAACTTAATTATTATTAAAGTTTTATTGTAACAAATATTAAATGTTTATGGAATTTGTTAATATTTTGATATCAGTCATATTAAAGAAACAACATATTGTTGAATTCACCTAATGATTTAATCATTTGAACGTTTATCAATTTTGATTATATAAGTTTAAGAATATAAATAAAATATAGCACGAATTGTATTGGGTTTGATTTAAAGAATTAAAAATAATGTTAATACCATAAAAACTTTTAGTTTTATATCCTTTGTTTAAATATGTTATTAATTATATAATTTATTAATTTTTTTATCTTATTTAGATATGAATATTATAATTTTGAATCCATTTAACTAAAAAAATTTTCTCTATTTAACTAAAAATTTTTGTCTCAATTTAAATATTTTTTATAAAAAGTGAAATTAGGATGTAACTTATTCATTTCTTGCTTGATGAGGTCTAGCTTCCTTGCACATATAAAGTTTTTGGTCTCTCTAATCTCTTGTTGCATGCATTTGGTTATAGCTTTAGTAAAGTCATCTTCCTTCACCAGGAAGTTATTGAATCTAAAGGGGTCTTTTCTGGCACTGTTGCTTTCCATGTATTATATAATAATTGGGTTGTGATATGAGATTTTTGTGGCTTCAAGGACAACCTTATATAAGGGGTAGTTATAAAGCCAATCCTTATTAATTAGTGCATGCTTTCAGTTTTCCTGAAAAGCCACCTTTGGTTTTGTTTATTAGTTCCAAAGTAACAGCCTTCCATTTTTAAGTTAATCATTCCAATGCTTTAAACATAGTCTCTAAGGTCAGTGTTATAGGACCTTGGACCAGTGTATCCCTCTATCTTATTCCTGTAGATAGGGTCGTTTCTAATAGTAGTAGTAATAACAAAATGTAACAGTAATCGAACAATAATATTATATTGTAAAACACCAAAAGAATTGAACTAACAAGCACATAAATGAATATCATTTATGAAATACAATTTTTGTACATTTTTAGATGTAAAATCATTAATAATAATATTAACATCAATAATGTCCAACATATCCTTCTCGATACATAAAATAGCTAAAACATTTAACCCTTTTTGTGACATTGATGACCTCAAGTAATTTTTCAATAATTTTAACTTTGAAAAACTTTTCTCAGCTGATACTACAGTCATAGGTATATTCAAGAGAATTTGATAAGTGATTGAAACATTTAGATAACAATCTTCAGCTTTAACAAATTCTAAAATTTCAACTGATGATGTTAACTTATTGGGCAAAGTCATTTGCAACACTTTTGATTCAGAAAAAATCATCTAAATCTATATCTTATATATTATCATGAGAAAAAGTTGTTGTAAAATTAATGCAACAATCTCTTAATTCACTATCATCCAATAATATCATATTATTTGAATCTAATAACAATCCAAAAATATTTCCAAATGTTGTGAATTATTCAAATATATTCTTCAACAAAGTAATTTCCATATCCACAATAACTAGAAAGTAATTAACTCTAAAAGAATCTTCATCTGATTGTATTTATCCATCATGATCATTGTCATCAAATTATCCTTTCCTAATAATACAAAGTCTAGTTGAAAATGTAGGCTCTACATTCATCTCATATGCAAGACTTTTGGTAATATTCATATTAGAGGCAAACTCTTCGTCTCTATATTTCTAAAAAAATACCTCACACCTTCTAATTGCTTTGTGGTAGCATCAATGTACATAGATTTAGGTTGCAACATTTTACTCGCCATGCTAGTAGCAAATAAAATATCATGCCAAATAACCGTAATAAGTAAAAACTCAAAACTCTCAATTAAACTAACCAAACTTTCCACTTCACTCTTTGACTTGGCATCATCACGAGATCTAGATGATTCCATCAAAGCCAATCTTATTTTAGGAGCTTAAATTTTAATAGCTATTATCACTTTTTATTCGACTTTCCTAACGAGTTTTAGATAATGATTTCGTGGTTAAGCCCTAAACATTATCAAGTAAAATCTTCCACCTTTTAAAAGAACTTGAAAATAGTGCATATATGTGTTGCACAACTTCAAAAAATGAAACAACTTTGACACAAGAATGTTACATATCACTAAGAGTAAGATTAAGATTATGACAAAAACATGATATATATAATGCTCTAGGATTTATTCCAAGTAATCGTTTTTGAAACCTTTGGTATTTTCCCTTCATATTAGAACCATTGTCATAACCTTGACCTCTCACATTATGGACATTGAGATCAAGATACTTAAATGCATTCAATAATTCATTGAAAAGTCCCAATCTAGATGTGTCATCTACCTTCAATAACTTTAAAAATTACCCCCTATTTTTTATTTTTTTATTTATCATATACACACATTGTGCTAACAAACTCATTTGTTCTTGATGTCTCAAATCTAGGGCACAATTAAGAATAATAAAAATGTATTTCAACTTTTTAATGATCATTATGATAAAACTTCTAACATTATGGGCCAACCGAGAAATCAGCTCATTTTGAATTTTGTGAACAAGATAATGAAGATGAATTTCATGATTTTTGAATGTTTGTAACGTGATCTTGCATTACTACATTAAATTCAACAATCATCTCAATTAATCCCAAAAAATTACCATTATTATCTTGGTAAAGTTTCTCATTGGATCCTCAAAAAGCCAAATTATATTTAGCAAGACATTTTATAACAGAAATTATTCTTATCAAAAGTTATCTCCAACGTTCTTTTTTCTTTACAATTTCTTAAGGCAAATCTTTGTTAATTGTTTAATTTTTGCTCAATCTTACCCCTAATTTATTCCAAGTCCTCATGTTAGTCATATGATCAACATTATTCTCATGTTTTTTAAGTCTATCACTAAGATGCTTCCAATCTGTAAATCCATCATTGACTAATGCACTTTATTTGCTATTAAATTTGAACAACTTACAATAAGAAACAATATACTTTATCTATATATTTACAGTAAACCAACCATTTTCTAATGATAATCTCTCCATTACTCAATTTTCTAAAATAATAAGGATATGAAAAATGTCGAGAGCTATTGTCTAAAGGAAACACAATATTCAATTCTCTTATAGGCCCTTTATTTAACTAAAATGTCTATAACTTTATTATCAAGATTATCCCAATTTCTAATACTGTAAACATCCAATATAAGAAGCAGTTGCTCGTCTGCCCTTAAATTTTCTAAATTGGATGCACTTAGTAGATGATCAAGCTCACTCAAATTACTAATATACTCTTGAATATGAATCTTATCATTTAAATTTTCTTTATGTTGTTCGAAATTATTTTCACCTAATTCCTCATGATTTTCATTAGAGGAGCCTAATCTTCTAATAAATTTATTAATTACTCCTTTCTGAAATTCAATTAACTATTCTTCTTGTTTTCTTTTTTACCTTTCCAAACAAATGCTTTTTAGGCAACATAATATAAACCAATTATAACACAATTAGACTAGAAAAAGAACAGAAGTACCTATATAGAACTAGAAATAGTATGTAGGCACAACAAAATATCAATAGCTTGAAAATATATCATAAAGATATATAAATAGTATTACATCTATGACAGAGGAAAAAATAAAAATTTAACATCGTATATTAAAAATGAAAAAACTAAAAACAAACTTTTGTGATAAAAGCTATTATATTCAAAATTTGATTTCGATTTTTCAATTAATTTTAAAACATCAAAAACTAGTAGTCATTTACTTTTCACCGAAACATAAAAGATATTGAAATTACAATTGATCTAATCATGATAATGATAATAGTTTGAAGAAAGAGAAAAAGAAATTATCTTTTTGATAATAGATATGTATGGAGAAATTATAATAATCTTATAATAAATACATATTTTAAAGTAGGTATGATAAATCGAAATATTGTTGAATTATAATGTGTCTCTTGTAAAAAAGTGCATTGATTTTTTCAAATAAAAATAAAAGTATCCAATGCAACTATATTATAATAAATTAAATATTAAATAAATATTAATTTAATTTTGAAATCGATACCTCATTCTATTTGTCTTTTCCAATCATTAACAACGAATGTCCACAATAAATTATTTCCTTATAACATTATTTCACATGGTAAGTAAGTCAAATTAAAAGTCGTACGGACCTATCAAATGGCAACACTTTCTATGGTAATTGTTGCTGATTTTTACCGTGTCTCACTTTTTACACACAAAAATTAT
>JAOSBO010000007.1:3491540-3515259 GCA_027563915.1 Erythroxylum rotundifolium
GTTGCATGCATTTGGTTATAGCTTTAGTAAAGTCATCTTCCTTCACCAGGAAGTTATTGAATCTAAAGGGGTCTTTTTGGCACTGTTGCTTTCCATGTCTTATATAATAATTGGGTTGTGATATGAGACTTTTGTGGCTTCAAGGACTACCTTATATAAGGGGTATTTATACAGCCAATCCTCATTAATTAGTGCACGCTTTCAATTTTCCTGAAAAGCCACCTTTGGTTTTGTTTATTAGTTTAAGAGTAACAGCCTTCCATCTTTAAGTTAATCATTTTAATGCTTTGAACATAGTCTCTAAGGTCATAGTTATAGGATCTTGGACTAGTGTATCCCTCTATCCTATTCCTGTAGATAGGGTTGTTCATAACTTTTTATAGGCCTCCTGGTGAAGTAAAAAGAAAGGCCCCAATAAATCAACAATGTAAAAATATGTAAACTTTAAAAGTGTATTTTTATCATTAAAATTTAATACTCATACATAAGTGACTCAATTTATAAGTCCATATACTCAACAAAATACTAAATGATCATAACATTAACTGATAATATCTTGCAAATGTTAGCAACAACAACAATAAAATCATTAAAAATAGTAGCAGTAAAAACAAAATAGCAGTAGCAGTAGTCGAACAGTAATATTAGATTGTAAAACACCGAGAGAATTGAACTAACAAGCACACAGATGAATATGATTTATGAAATGCAATTTTTTTACATTTTTAGATGTAAAATCATCAATAATAGTATTAACATCAATAATGTCCAACATATCCTTCTTGATACATAAAATAGCTAAAACATTTAACCCTTTTTGTGACATTGATGACCTCAAGGAAGTTTTCAATAATTTTAACTTTGAAAAACTTCTCTCAACTGATACTACAGTCATAGGTATATTCAATATAATTTGATAAGTGATTGAAACATTTAGATAACAATCTACAGCTTTAACAAATTCTAAAATTTCAACTAATGATGTTAACTTATTGGGCAAAGTCATTTGCAACACTTTTTAATTCAGAAAAAAAATCATCTAAATCTATATCTGATATATTATCATGAGAAAAAGTTGTTGTAAAATTAATGCAACAATCCCTCAATTCATTATCATCCAATAACATCAATTTATTTGAATCCAATAAGAATCCAAAAATATTTTCAAATGTTGTAAATTGTTCAAATATATTCTTCAACAAAGTAATTTTCATATCCATAACAACTATAAAGTAATTAACTTTAAAAGAATCCTCATCTGATTAAATTTATCCAATATGATCATTTTCATCAAATTATCTTTTCCTAATAATACAATGTCTAGTTGGAAATGTAGGCTCTACATTCATCTTATATGCAATAATTTTGGTAATATTCATATTACAGACAAACTCTTCATCTCAAGAAATACCTCACACCTTCTAATTCCTCTATGGTAACATCAATGTACATAGATTTAGGCTGTAACATTTTACTAACCATGTTAATAGCAAATAAAATATCATACCAAATAACCATGCTAAGTAAAAACTCAAAACTCTGAATTAAACTAACCAAACTTTCCACTTCACTCTTTGACTTCGCATCATCACGAGATCTAGATAATTCCGTCAAAGCCAATCTTATTTTAGGAGCTTAAAATTTAATAGCTATTATCAGTTTTTATTCGACTTTCCTAAGAGTTTTAGACAATGATTTCGTGGTTAAGCCCTAAACATTATCAAGTAAAATCTTCCACTTTTAAAATAACTTGAAAATAGTGCATATATGTGTTGCACAACTTCAAAAAATGAAACAATTTTAACACAAGAATGTTACATATCACCAAGAGTAAGATTAAGATTACGACAAACACATGGCATATATAATGCTCTAGGATTTATTCCAAGTAATCGTTTTTTAAACCTTTGGTATTTTCCCTTCATATTAGAACCATTATCATAACCTTTACCCCTCACTTTATGTACATTAAGATCAAGATACTTAAATGCATTCAATAATTCATTGAAAAATCCCAATCTAAATGTGTCATCTACCTTCAAGAACTCTAAAAAGTACTCCCCTATTTTGTATTTTTTATTTATCATATAAACACATCGTGCTAACAAACTTATTTGTTCTTGATGTCTCAAATCTAGGGCACAATTAAGAATAATAAAAATGTATTTCACCTCTTTAATGATCATTATGATAAAACTTCTAACACTATAGGCTAACAGAGAAATCAGTTCATTTTGAATTTTGTGACCAAGATAATGAAGATGAATTTCATGATTTTTGAATGTTTCTAACATGATCTTGCTTTACTACATCAAATTCAACAATTATATCAATTAATCCCAAAAAATTACCATTACTATCTTGGTAAAGTTTCTCATTGGATCCTCAAAAAGTCAAATTATATTTAGCAAGACATTTTACAACAGAATTATTCTTATCAAAAGTTGTCTCTAACGTTCTTTCTTCTTTACAATTTCTTGAGGCAAATCTTTATTAATTGTTTAATTTTGCTCAATCTTATCCTTAATTTATTCCAAGTCCTCACGTTAGTCATATGATCAACATTATTCTCATGTTCTTTAAATCTTTCACTAAGATGCTTCCAATCTCTAAATCCATCATTTACTAATGCACTTTATTTGCTATTAAATTTAAACAACTTACAATAAGAAACAATATACTTTATCTATATATTTAGAGTAAACCAACCATTTTCTAATGATAATCTCTCCATTACTCAATTTTCTAAAATAATAAGAATATGAAAATTTTCAAGAGTTATTGTCTAAAGGAAACACAAGATTCAATTTTCTTATAGGCCCTTTATTTAACTAAAATGTCTATAACTTTATTATCAAGATTATCCCTATTTCTAATACTGTAAACATCCACTATAAGAATTAGTTGCTCATCTGCCCTTAAATTTTCTAAATTGGATGCATTTAGTAGAAGATCATGCTCACTCAAATTACTAATATATTCTTGAATATGAATCTCATCATTTAAATTTTCGTTATGTTGTTCGAAATTATCTTCACATAATTCCTCATGATTTTCACTAGAAGAGCTTACTCTTTTAATAAATTTATTAATTACTCCTTTCTGAAATTCAATTAACTATTCTTCTTGTTTTCTTTTTGACCTTTTCAAACAAATGCTGTTTAGGCAACATAATATAAACCAATTATAACACAATTGGACTAGAAAAAGAACAGAAGTACCTATATAGAACTGGAAGCAGTATGTAGGCACAACAAAATATCAATAGCTAGAAAATATATCATAAAGATATATAAATAGTATTACATCTATGACAGAGGAAAAAATAAAAATTTAACATCGTATATTAAAAATGAAAAAACTAAAAACAAACTTTTGTGATAAAAGCTATCATATTCAAAATTTGATTTCGATTTTTCAATTAATTTTAAAACATAAAAAACTAGTAGTCATTTACTTTTCACCAAACATAATAGATATTAAAATTACAATTCATCTAATCATAATGATGATAATAGTTTGAAGAAAAAGAGAAATAAATTATCTTTTTGACAATAGATATGTATGGAGAAATAAATTATCTTTTTGACAATAGATATTTATGGAGAAAAATACATATGATAAATCGAAGTATAGTTGAATTACAACGTGTCTCTTGTAAAAAAGTGCATTGATTTTTTCAAATAAAAATGAAAGTATCCAATGCAACTATATTATAATAAATTAAATATTAAATAAAATTTAATTTTATTTTCAAATCGATACCTCATTCTATTTGTCTTTTCCAATCATTAACAACGAATGTCCACACTAAATGATTTCCTTATAACATTATTTCACATGGTAAGTAAGTCAATTTTAAAAGTCGTACGGACCAATCAAATGGCAACACTTTCTATGGTAATTGTTGCTGATTTTTACCGTGTCTCACTTTTTACACACAAAAATTATTGTTTGGTGGACTATGAAGGTAGCTTTTATTCCAAGGACGTGACAGGAACGATAGCCTGTGACCCTCACCCATAACAGCTTTGACGAACGAATAACGCTGGGCATGGTTGTCGCGACAGTGAAGTATTTAGTTATAATGAATAAAACATATAAAATTTTAGCATTTCGAAAATAGAAATGTGTTTAATTGCAATACAGTTGGCATAATATAAAAAATAGTATTGATAATTAAAGTATCTCTACAGTATAATATGATTAGAAATATGTAATTTATGATTATTTTAAAATGAATGATTTGTATTAGTATTTTTTTAATTGTATCTATAAATAAGGAATTAAAAAATGAGAAACCTAAAAATTTAATGAAATGAACTATTGAATAACAACAAATTTGTATAAGTTATCAATAAAATAAATTACGTAAATATTTTTTTAATTATATTTATATTTTTAATTACGATGAAATAAAATAAAGAACCTAAATATTTAATGAAATGAGAAACTTAAAAATTTAACAAAATGATTTATTAAAAAAAATCCTATAAGCTAAAAATTCTAGTACATAATAACTTAATAAAACATATACACATTCATGAAATTAATTACGTAATAAACTAAAGATATATTCAAGTCTTTTATTTTATTAAGAATGTCTTTTTTTTGCTATTTATATATTTGGGCATGTGTGAAATATTAGTAATAACATCGGGAAATTTTTATCTAATAGTCCACGTGTTTTATTTCTGTGACAGACATAATGAAAGTTGTGCCAAGGTTTTGAAAGGAACAAAAAAATTTATGCTTTTATGAACTAGAGACAGAACAAAAATAGGCAGTGTCAACAACCAAATACTATTAAACATAAAATTTTTATGTTTTATTATGTCAACCAAACCCAACGTTACGAAACTACGAAAGAGAGTTTTACCCACAAGGGCCGTAATGGAGTGGTAGAAACTTCTTCATCCTTAACCAAGGTCTCAAGTTTAAGTTTTGAGAATAAAGTCATACCGCCCGTCAGAGCCCTGCTAAGCTTGAATTCGGAATAGTCAGTTGTCCATATGTCGCCGAATACCAAATGGTCTGCACAGAAAAAGAACAAAACAGAGAGTTTCGGTTCTAAAATTAGTAATAAACAATTCTTGTATTACGAATTTAGACTATCATTATCGACCAAATGTGCGGATGAAATTAAATGATAAAGTTTAAAACTAAACAGATGATTTGATGCGGTTAATCAAATCCTGTGTAGAAAATACCAAAGCCCAGATGGCAGAAGTTTGCTTGGAGTTAGTGGAAGAGCTGTTGTTGATAAAGCTGAATAATGACAAAAGGTAATGGGATAAGAATAAGGTTGCAAGTTCTATGTTTATATATAAAATCCTACGGAGTCACACACACACACACAAAACTTGTTTTTGATTCATAGAAGAAAAGGAAGCTCGAAATGGGTCAGAAGAGAGTTTTACTTCTGTGCGGTGATTACATGGAGGATTCGGAGGTTCTTTTTGGGTTTTTTTTTTAATTTCTCTTCATCTGTTCTTTCTTAAGTTGCTAACTGATTGATGGATTGAATTGGAAAGGCGATGGTGCCATTTCAAGCGCTCAAGGCATATGGAGTAGAAGTGGATGCTGTGTGCCCCGGAAAGAAAGCTGGAGATGTTTGCCCAACTGCCATTCATGACTCCGCTGGTCATCAGGTCTTTTTCCCATTTCATCCTTTTTCTCTACTTTGATTTTTACTTGCAAAATTAACTTTCCTGATTCATATGGCGATGATCATGATAGACTTATTCTGAATGGCGTGGTCACAATTTTTCCCTCAATGCAACTTTTGATGAAGTTAATTTTCGCACTTATGATGGCCTGGTCATACCTGGAGGCCGTGCACCAGAGTATCTTGCTATCAACGAGTCCGTGTTGGATTGTGTAAGGGAATTTTCCAACTCCGGGAAGCCAATTGCCTCTATATGCCATGGACAGCTGATCTTGGCAGCTTCAGGCTCTGCAAAAGGTCGCAAGTGCACTGCTTATCCCCCTGTTGGACCTGTTCTCGTTGCTGCTGGTGCTCATTGGATTGAGCCTGAGACGATGGCTTCCTGTGTTGTTGATGGCAATATCATTACTGGAGCTACATATGAGGGCCATGCTGAGTTCATTCGTCATTTTGTCACTGCTCTTGGTGGCACAATCAGTGGTTCAGAGAAAAGAATTCTGTTCCTATGTGGGGTAAGTGTGGTGTGGCTGGTTTATTCAATAGTTACTTAAAACAAACAATTTGTTTTCAAATCCTAAACCTCTAAAGACAGACTGAAATACAATTGTTTCAATTACTATTAATCATTTAAAGAATAGCAAAACTAATTCTTGTTTCGCATGACTTTATACCATAAGTGATATGCTTGTGATAGGCTGTTTTTTATATTCTTAATAACCTACATGTCATCCTGCTTTTACATCCTTTCTACTAACTCAATAATGTGCGAACTTTAGTTCGAAAAGAGGATAGCCAAGCTTGAATCCAACTGATCAGGCCCAATTTTTTGGTAAATAAGAGGTTGACAATGTTGGTCCCGTTGAACTTAGTTGTTGATTTGTTTATCAACTTCATATATCTTTGTTAATAGTTTATTTTCCTAAAGTTATATTTACCTATGCAAGCTTCATACTGATGAAAAAACTGCTTAATAAAGATCATCCAAGTCAGTGTTTTTTTTGCCTTGTTATTTACTTCCTTAAATGCTAAAATTTAATGTTGATGTTATGGCCATCTTGATGACATTTTTTGACTGGTTATTTTCCTCCCTAAATCCAAAAGAATTAGTGGGCTGAGTCAATATTGTTGTGTAGCCAAGTAAAAGAAATTCAACCACTCAAGTGTTTGATCATGGACCAGCAAATTGTAGGTGTCTGCTCTGATTTGTGTCAAACTGGATATGACCATATATTCCATTAATTACTAGTTGTTGATTCATTCTTTCTTTCCAGGATTATATGGAAGATTATGAGGTAATGGTTCCTTTTCAATCCCTTCAAGCACTTGGATGTCATGTGGATGCTGTTTGCCCCAAAAAGAAGGCTGGGGATACCTGCCCAACTGCTGTCCATGACTTTGAAGGTGATCAAACATACAGTGAAAAGCCAGGTCATCTTTTCACTCTGACAGCCTCCTATGAAGGCTTAGATGCCTCAAGTTATGATGCCCTTGTTATTCCTGGTGGAAGAGCCCCTGAATATTTGGCCCTCGATGAATCAGTAATTGCCTTGGTGAAACACTTCATGGAATCCAGGAAGCCAGTTGCATCTATCTGCCATGGGCAGCAGATCTTAGCCGCTGCTGGTGTTTTAAAGGTACTAATTCTGACATATTTTAGGAAATTTTCCGTCTATGGTTATATTGAAAACAAACAAACTTATATTTGACCCAGTGCTAGATTGTTGTGTGCATTGAGCACTTTATGGTTATTTGCTCAAAGTTTTGGTGCTAGTAAATTGAGGATAAGGCATAAAGGGAGAAGAAATTATCAGAATTAGAGTTCAATTATTAGATTATTCATAATAGTAGGCTAACCAATTAGATTACAAAGTGAGAAAATGTTCATTGGCTCATGCTCTTCACATTTCTATGATTTCATTATTATCTTGGTTCATTTCTCTGGTGTTTGATCTAATTCATTTCTCTGTTGTGGGCTTCACTAACCTTATATGGCCAGATTTTCTGCATTGTGTTTATTTTCTAGTTCAACAATTTGGTGGATTAGAGAATTAGTTGTTACACCCTGTTTCCATAAGGCTTTAAATATTAGAGTGTTCGCCAATTGTGCTGCAACTCTGGGGACTTGAAAATTGGTGTATCGTTCATTATGTTGGAGGAGGCGGTGGCTTGTACGCAACTAGGTCATAACAAGTAAGCTCTAATGGATTTCCCATAAATAGTCAAGTTATTTAACTGGAAGATTCGTCGAGCAGAAGTTATTGAAGTTTTGATAAATCTGCTTTGTGATGATTTTAGAGTTTAAATATTGGGAAATTGATGGTTTAGTTGCAAGAATTATAAGGGTTGGAGTTGAATGGTGGATCTGAATGCACTGGACAAGAGGATTTCATCATCCTCTTAGTACTTGTGTTAGTCAGCTTTTGGTCATTCATTCAGAAAATAATTTTGCTCAGCTTTTGGTCTCTGAGCAGCATCCTCATACCTTAGTGCTTTTTCCTCCATTATTTATTTTGCTACGACGTCAATAATTGGGTGGTTTCCTTTTGAAAATAATTTTACTCATCCTCGTTAAGTAAATAAGCATTTCTAGCAAAATCAAAACCGAAAGACTACGACGAGTTTAATGCTTCATATTTATGAGTAAATAGGAGCTCCTAATTAATCTCATAGTTGGACTTACCCCCAGCACTGATGCAGGGGATACGCTTTGCATTTTACATTTCGTCTTTATTGATCATCTCTGCTACGAAAATGATGGAGATAACAAATTCCAGCCGCTCATTCAATCACTGTTTTGTTTCTGTAAATGGTATCTCTGTAATTACTCGCATGTTTTTTTATCTGTTCATCTTGTAGGGAAAAAGATGCACTGCATACCCTGCTGTGAAACTAAATGTTGTCTTGGCTGGGGCAACATGGCTAGAGCCTGATCCAATAGATCGCTGCTTCACTGATGGAAATTTAGTGACTGGAGCTGCTTGGCCTGGCCACCCGGAGTTTATTTGTCAGTTGATGAAATTGCTTGGTATTCATGTTTCATTTTAGTTACTGTTGTTCAGCTCTTAGCACTTAATGTGTGGCCTATAGATAATAGTTAGCACCTTTTGGCAACACATTGACATGTGAATATTGGGAGCCATAACTCTTTGTCAATGTGTGATCTCCCTTATCAGCGGATTGTCGTTTGATGGTTATCGCCTCTGTACCTTTATACGTCACAGACGAGAGTTTGTATGACTCGTTTTATATCAAGCTTTGGTTTCTCTTTTTCTAAATCTGAGTGAGAATGATTTAGAAGCAATTTATTGTTATATAAGAAATAAAGATGAAGAAAATAACCAAAATTTATGGCTTAATTTTTATTTTTCTGTTTGATTTCAATTTCAGATTTCAATTTTACTTTTTAATAATGATTTTGATATATATTTTGTAAAAGGCAAATCTATTTGCTTGTTTAAATCATAATAACATTTTTGCGATGACAATATTAAAACACTAAATTAAAGTTGGAGAAAAATTTATTTTGTTAATTAATTATTTTATTTAACCTCTTATGTAATTTTATTAATAAATTTCATCATTTTTAGGGAATATAAATAATTAAATAAATAAGAAAAAATTTGAAATTTAGAATTCAAAATAGTATTTATTTACTAAAATAGAATAAACATATAATTTATAAAATTTTCTTTAATATGTAATTATTTATATTGTAAAATATTTTATCTAAAATAATTATCAACTCATAAGTTGCATTTATTTGTCAAAATAAATTTTATTTTAAAACTTTGATTTTATCAAAATAATTTTTATTTTAAAAAATTTGAGTTTATTAGTGATAGAAATAAATTAAAATACTTATCCATGAAAAATCAAATTATAACAATCATAGTTTTTATTAGTAGTTATTATTAAAAGCAAAAGAGGACTTAGGCAAGGAGATCTTCTTTTCCCTTACTTATTTCTAATTTGCATAGAAGTTCTCACGCTCCTAGAAACACAAAATCTCAACTTTTCCCTTACTTATTTCTAATTTGCATGGAAGTTCTCAGGCTCTTACTGAAACACAAAATCTAAAAGACTAAGATATAGATATATAGAAAAGAATGGGGCTTTGGACAAATTGAACCCTTTCTTATGGAGGTAAACTTCAACTTTTGAAGTCTATTATAATGTCAATGCAAACTTATTGGTGCTTTTCTATGTTCTTATCAAAAGGACTAATTAAAATGGTGGAAAAACCGATGAGGTAGTTTTTATGGGGTAAAGGGAAGGAGAGAGAGGAATAGAAAAACTGATAAAGCAGTTTCTATGGAAGCACATATGTCAACCGAAGGAGGTAGGAGTCAGTTAGCAAGAGTAATAGATTTCTAATGATGAAGAGGATCTGGAAAATCTTGTGAGCAAGTTTTAATCTTATAAAACCTTTAATGTTCCGCAAGTGCATGAGTCGTATGAGTAATAGTTGAGGTGTCGATCCTATGAGGAATTAGTGAACTACTCAAATCTTAACTTTGTCTAAGGTTATAAAAACGTGATTTAATTGAAAATAAATATAAATAGAAAATTAAACAATCAAGTAGGGTTAGATGAAAATAAAATTATGAAATTATACAAATAAATCAAAATGGAGCACAACCACTTAACAATTGAGATATCGCAACAAGACAAGATCAAAGAATGATGAGAAGATGGGAATTATCTGTCGTCATTTTACTACCCAAATCACTTTCAATGTAATTTGCAACGGTCCGAGAATTTCGAATGGTTAATTACTCTCTATCAATATCTAATCAATTAACCCTAATTGGTTTCGAAATTTTAATTTTGCAGTCTCTCGATTAACAAAAACAACCTGCATTCTAATTAGTTCTTAAGCAAACTAATAGACAATTGGGTCCTCACACAAGATCTCTCTTCGTATGATTATTGATTTGGTAATTGAGTGAATTATTAGGTTGCTAACTCTCATTACCCAACTTAATCAGATTACTATTGACTCACTGTCTTGATTTATTATAGACGTATATGCAACCACATATATCATAATACCCAAACAATTTCATTAATATAAAAAACAAATAGGTCACAAAATGATTCGAGCTTCAATCCCAAAATGAAATTATACCATCATTAACATGTTCAACATTCTCAAACCCAAGTCATACATCAAGATGAAGTAAATAAACAAGAGAAAGAAGAAAAGAACTTGAAATAGCTGGGTTGGAGTGGTTGGACAGCAGTTGCAGATGCTCCTCTTCCTTTCCCTCCTTCTTTTTTCTTGCTTGTTTTCTTTCTCAAGATGGCAAATGGAGGCTCCTTTTTCTAGGGTTCTTTCTCTTCTATTTATATCTTTTCCATTTAGGGCAAACATTAGGATTTACTTGGGCCTAAAAGTCCAAAATATCCTTTAAAAATTCACATTTTAGAAGCCGGTTTGTGCCTACTGTCGTGCAGGCCATGATCGTGACACTTAGTTTTGCTCTCCGTCATGATCGTGCCAAATAGGGCCACAAACGTATCTTTGGATTTTGCTCCGGGTTTCCTTTGAATTCCCTCCGATCTTCGATAATTGATCTAAAATACTAACAAACACATCAAGGCACCTCAAACACATAATATTAAAGCTCAATAGCATGCTCTAACCTAAAAAAATACTCAAAACACAAATATCTAATGAACTAACACAATTCTAACCATAAACATTCATGAATTAATTAATTGACCACTAAAAATATACTAAAATGCCTACTAAAACATCATGCAACCTACAACTATCAAATCTTTAGAAAAAAAGAATCTTTGTGGGTCACATGAATTCATACTATATAGTATATAATATACTATATACTATACTGGATTGGTCAAAGGGCTCTAATTCATAATCAAGTGGCAGGGGATTCACTGATTAGGTTCTTAAAGAAGGCCAATATTCAAAAATTAATTCAAAATGGCAACTGGTCTCCTTCCTCAGAAGAGCTGAGATTTCTACCAATTCCTCAATACAAATACTATAAAGAGGAAGACATTTACTTATGGAATGGAATATTTGTATTAGAAATTACCAAAAAAAAAGCAAAAGAGCTAATAAATGGGGCAAGTACAAGAATAGGGTTGTGTAAACTAGTTTGGAGCAAGGTTCTCAAACCGAATGCCTATTTTGTACTTTGGCTAGCTATACTGAATAAACTTGGCACTATGGATAGACTGAAGTTTCTATACTCTTCTAAACATTGTATACTTTGCAACTTAGAGGAGGAGAATAGAGATAATCTATCCTTCAAGTGTAGTTTCTCTAAAGAGGTGTGGCATATAATTTCTATTCTATAAGCCCTTAGTTCTAGCCATAGTTGTTTAACATATATCTTATAAGAGATAAATCAACTGCCCATCTCCAAGTATGATAAGGAAATTTTTATGGTGGTAATAACAACTTATCTTCAAGAGATTTGGAAAGAGAGAAACAATAGCAGGTTTTCATGGAAATTTAGATGCCTAAGCTCCCTTAATGAACTCATAATTTCAAATATAAAAAAATCTGATTATCAATAAGCTGGAAAAGCATTGTAGCAGAAGGTTGGATCACTCTCGGAGAATACAATATTTTAATAGGGTTGATAGTAATTGAAAAGAAGATCATAATAATCATCCACAATTTATGGACTGTCATCTGTTTAGGTGATATATGGGAAACAATATTGTGGAGCAGTACAAAGGCATATACTTTCATAAGGCCTACTTTTTAAGCAACTACAATAGATGTATCACAATAATCTCTCCAAGAAGGTAATAAAGTAAGATATTAGAAATGAAGAAGACTCACCTGTAGAGATTAATAAAGGAAGCATCTCAAAGCATCACAACCAGTTCCCTAATATTCAACGACAAGTTAGTAATGAAAGTTATGCATTAGTGTCTATTTTTCTAAGTATTTGGCATGTGTTTCTTGCATAATAGGATATTATTATTGTGTTTTAGGACTTATTTTGTATGTTTTTGTTTAGTTTGATCTTTATAGTTGTTCTTTTATGTTTGAGGTTGATTTAGGGTAAGAATTGATCATTTTGATGTAGGAATGGCGGGTGGCCACCTTTGTGATTGAGCTAGGGACCAAGAAAGGAGAAGAGAAGTGGAGGAATTGTAAGCCAAGAACCCACGATCGTGGGATTCATGCTAATTCCCATGATTGTGGGATCCCTAGCCCGAAGAGACACACGAATTTCACTTATTTTTAGGTTTTTGTGACTATATAAGGGCACAAATCCCTAGGGATGAAGGGAGTGTCGTGAGAACTTGCCTTCTTGAGCTAAAAAACAAATTTAGAGCCCAAAGGGAGGTATAGAATCAAGATTTACACTCCAAATTGGGCAAAAAGCACACTAACACCAAATTTTCCAGATTTGGGCAAAGAAGAGGAAGAGCTTGCTTCCTCTAGTTCTTATTTCATTTTTCTCTTCCAACATCTTTATTATGGATTATTTGGTTGCTGGGGATGTTACTGACATTACGAGTGGCTGAGTCATTTGTAGAGATTACTTTTGAACTACTTGTTGAACTCCTATTTTGTTGATTTGAATGAATGATGCTTTTGATGAATGTTGAGCCTATGCCATGCAATATATTGAGAAATTGAGTTGGGTAAATTGTGTAGGGCTGTACAATGAGAATTGGTACTCTATAGACCTACATTCATCAAGTTAATTGATTAGTTAGAGAGAGATCTTGGCTAATTAGTTGATTACGCATAAGATAACTTCATAACTAGTTGAATTATAGGACTGATTTTGTAGCTTGAGAGATTGCTTAATCATCTCCATTTAATTTAGCTAGGGACAATTAATTACACCTTGAGAGAGAGTTAATACATTAGGACATCTTAGGTGAGGCATAATTCAATTAACAAGGTAGGAGGGAGATAAGATAGGGAAAAAGTGATCTCTAATTGTTAAATCTTGAATTCCAAGTTTCAACACCTTTTCTTTATCATTTTTTCATTGTTAGTTATTCAATTTAGTTTAATTTTTTAGTTTATATTTATTAAAATTGGTTCTTAAACAAAGAGCAACCTGAATTAAGTGGTGCCTAAGCATAATCCTTGTGGAATCGATATTAGCTTTTTACTACAAGTTATGACCCGTATAATTGCAGTTTTGAGCTTAAAACTAGTAGTTCGTTTTGCAATCAATAAGTTTTTGGCACTATTATCAAGGATTGTTTCTTTAGCATCTTGTTTCGTTCGGATTACTTTAATTTAAGAGTTTTTTTAAATACTTTTCCTTGTGTATTTGTAGGTGTAGGAACATAAGGAGCATGCGAAGGTCTATTGAATTTAGTGATGAAGAGTTATAAGATATCACAAGGCACGAATGATTGAGAAGAGCGAAGTGCCAAGACAATATACAAAGAAATATGGCAGAAGAAGGAGAACAAGGAGGAGTTAAGAGGACATTAATGGACTTTATGAGGCCAGGTTTCAGCTCTTAAGGAGTTGCAAACAATTCAAGTTAATAATTTCGAGATCAAGCTGACATTCCTCAACACACTTTAAAGTAGTGTGCAATTTTATAGACTGTCCAACAAAGATCCTAACACCCATCTTGCAAATTTTTTGGAGATCTATGACAGCTTCAAGTTTAATAGGATGCCTGATGATGTCGTGAGGTTACGATTGTTTTCTTTAACTCTGAGAGATTGGGCAAAGGAATTGTATAACTCACTTAGTCAAGGTAGATCACTACTTAGAAACAACTAGCCCAAGCATTCCTTGCTAAATACTTCCCCTTGACTAAGATAACAAGAATCATAAAGGAAATCACAAATTTTCAACAAAGTGATGGGGAGTCTTTATATGAAGCTTAGGAGAGGTTTAAAGAATTATAGAGAAGCAAACCTCACCACAACCATCCTAAGGAGTTTCTTTTGCAAACATTCTACAATGGTGTAAATTAGAGCACAAGAGGAACCATAGATGCGGTTGTTGGAGGTTCTTTGATGAGAAAAACTATTGATGCAACTCATGTTCTTTTGGAAGAGTTGGCGAGCAATAGTTGTATATGGTCAAGTGAGAGGAGCAGACAGGGGTAAAAGGAGCAAAAAAGTATGATCCCAATTGACTCCGTTATAGCTTTACAGGCACAGATCACAGCTCTCATCAAGCAGCTGAGCAATATGCAAGGATCATCTTCATCTACAGCTAAAGCCATGCAATTATAGTGTGAGCTATGTGGGCAAAACTACCATGGCACAACTGAATGTTTCTTGTTGGGAGCTAATGGTATAGAACAAATAAATTACTTGGGTCAACCACAAAAAGGTAACAATCCATACTCTAACACTTACAATCTGGGGTGAAAAAACTACCCAAATTTCTCTTAGAGTATTAACAATACAAGTGGCTAAGCAAAATTGCAAGGACTTTCTGGATTTTATCGAGACTGACTTGGATCTTTAGAGAGAAAAATGGATAAGTTAGTGGATGTTTTGGGGTCCAAATTGGCAAATCAAGAAGAGAACCAAAAGAGGATGTTTTCGAGCCAAAAGGAAAGTCAAAAGAGGATTGAGACAAAGGTTGATCAGATTGTGAAGAACCATGCCTCATCCATCCACAACTTGGAAGTACAGGTAGGTGAACTTGCTAATGCTTTGTCTTCTAGAAGTGCAGGTAGCGTACCAAGCAATACTGAGGCCAACCCAAGGGAATAACTCAAGGCTATTACACTTCGAAGTGGTAAGCAGGTGGAGGAACCAAGTGTGCAAAAGGATAGCTAGGAAAAGGGGAAATGTAAGGAGATAGAAGAAGAGATGCCTTATGTAACACCACCACCCTACAAGCCTAAACTTCCATATCCACAAAGGGTAAGACAACATCAAGTGGACACTTAGTTTTCCAAGTTTTTGGAGAAACTGAAGAAGCTTCATGTTAACTTGTCATTGGTGAAAGCCTTGAAGTGCATGCCTAAGTATTTCTTAAGGATATACTCAAACATAAGCGCACTTAGGAGGACAATCAGATGGTAACTTTGACAGGGAATTGTAGTTCTATCATATCAAGCACAATGCCTTCAAAACTACAAGATTCGGTGAGTTTTACTATTCCATGTGTTGTTGGTGACTTTGAATTTTCTAAATGCTTGTGTGATTTATGTGTAAGTATTAAGTTGATGTCTTTGTCTGTTTTCAGGAAATTGGGACTAGGAGAGGTCAAGCTAACATCCATGCTAATCCAACTTGGGGATCAATCCATCAAGAGGCCATTTGGAGTTGTAAAAGATATATTGGTAAAAGTGGATAAATTTGTCATTCCTATTGATTTTGTTGTGTTGGATTTTAAAGCTGATAGAAATTGTCCATTGGTTTTGTGTAAGCCCTTTATGAATATTGGTAGGGAATTAGTTGATGTGTATGAAAGAAAACTTGTTTTGAGAATTGTTGATGAGGAGGTTGAATTTAACATGTCTAAATCTTTGAAGAAATAGATGGATGGTACTGCATGTATGAAAATTAATGTTATAGAATTAGTGTGGAGGTTGAAGAGGAAGTTGATTAAGTTAGTGAAGTGCATAGGGATGAGAGTGTGAGAGAAGAGGAATTATGTGAGGAAGTTGAGCTAGAGAAGCTGGAGAGAACAAATACACCCACAACACCTTCCATTGTTAAGCCTCCCACTTTAAAGTTTAAACCCTTACTTTCCCACCTGAGATACACCTTTTTAGGTAAGAACCATACCCTACCCGTCATTATCTCAAACTAATTAGATTATGAGCAAGAAGAGAGAGTGGTGGAGACCATTAAGAAGAGGAAGAGAGCCATGGGGTGGCAAATTTTTGATATTAGGAGGATTAGCCCCAATGTGGTGATGCATAGGATTAACTTATAAGAAGGATGTAAAACTGTGAGGGAGTGACAGAGAAGGTTAAATCTAAACATGCATGAGGTTGTGAAGAAAGAGGTAGTTAAGCTTTTAGATGCAGGGATTACTTACACCATTTCAGATGGTGAGTAGGTGAGTCTAGTGCAGTGTGTGCCTAAGAAGGTTAGCATGACAGTGATGGAGAATGAACATGGTGAAAAGATTTCTACTAGGACCATCATAGGTTGGCGAGTGTGTATTGATTATAGGAAGCTCAATTTGCCCATTAAGAAAGACGATTCCCCTTGACCTTTTATGGACCAAATGATTGAGAGGGTGGCTAGCCATTCTTTTTACTATTTTCTTGATAGATATTCAGGGTACAATCAAGTGCTTATATACCTGAAAGATTAAGAGAAGACCACTTTCACTTGTCCTTATGTGACTTTCGCTTATCAGAGAACACCTATTGGTTTATGCAATGCACCTGCCACATTCCAAAGGTGCATGATGACTAACATGAATGAGAACTTCATTGAGGTAGTTATAGATGACTTCTCCGTATCTGGAGATTCTTTTGATCATTGCTTGTTTCATTTAGATAGAGTGCTTCAAATATGTGAGGAGTCTCATCTAGTCTTGAATTGGAAGAAATGTCATTTCATAGTCCAAGAGGAAAATTGTATTGGGTCATAAGATCTCATGCAAGGGATTGAAGTGAATCGAGTTAAGACCGAAGTGGTTGAAAAGCTACCACCTCCCACCAACATTAAGGGCATCCGAGCCTTCCTTGGTCATATAGAGTTTTACAGACGGTTCATCAAGGGTTTTTCTCTTATTGCTAGACCCTTGACTCATTTATTAGTTAAAGATGTGCCTTTTGTGTTTAATGATGATTGTTTGGATTCTTTTAATAGGTTGAACAAGGCATTTACAACAACACCCATTTTGACATCGCCAGATTAGTCTCTTCCCTTCGAGGTTATGTGTGAAGCAAGTGACAATGCTATTGGTTGTATACTTGGCCAATGGAGGGAGAAGAGACTGCATAGACTGCATGCCATCTACTATGCAAGCAAGACCTTAACGGGAGCACAATTGAACTAAACCACTACTAAGAAGGAATTTCTTGCAGTGGTATTTGCATAAGAGAAATTTCCTTCTTATCTTTTGGGCTCGCAAGTTATTGTTTCTATAGACCATAAGATATTATGTTATCTTTTTGCCAAAAAGGATGCCAAGGCTAGGCTCATCCAGTGGGTGCTTCTACTATAAGAATTCAACATCGAGATTAAAGACAAGAAGGGAGCAAAAAATGTTATAGTGGACCACCTATCACGACTTGAAAGGTGCACCATGAAGAAGAAGAGGAAATCGAGGAGAGCTTTCCTTATGAGGCTTTAATAATGGTAGACAATCCTTTTCAACCTTGGTTTGCAGACTACCTCTCAAGTAATATTCTTCATTCTGATCTCTTATATCAATATAGGAATCGCTTCTTATTTTAATATTTTCGTTATATTTAGGATAAACCTGTACTTTATAAGATATGTGCTGACAATGTGTTTCACAGGTGTGTCCCTGAAGATGAAATGACTGAAATTTTGGTGCAATGTCATATCTTACTTTATGTAGGGCATTATGAAGCTAATAAGACTGCTGCTCGAATCTTGGAGTGTGGATTCTATTGGCCGACCTTGTTCAAGGTTGCTTGAGATTTTGTACTAAAGTGTGATAAGTGTCAAAGAGTGGGCAACATATCGAAGAGGGATGAGATGCCGCTTTCAAACATCATAGAGGTGGAGATATTCGATGTGTGGGGTTTGGATTTCATGGGACCATTCCCATCCTCCTTAGGTAACACTTACATATTGGTTGGAGTTGATTATGTTTCCAGGTGGATTAAGGTCGTAACTACTCCAATTAATGATGGCAAGGTTCAAAAGTTCGTTAAGAAGATCTTTACTAGAGTTGGGGTGCCTAGAGTGATCATAAGTGATGGAGGGAGCCGTTTTTGCAACAAAACCCTTTAAGACTCTTCTGAGAAGATACAATGTTCATCATAAAGTAGTTACCCTTTACCACCCCCAAACCAGCGGCCAAGTGGAGGTGGTGAATAGAGAGTTGAAGAAGATTTTGGAGAAGCTAGTGAGCACTTCAAGAAAAGATTGGGTTTTGAAGCTAGATGACACCTTATGGGCTTACAAGATAACACCCATAGGTACCACACCATATCAACTTATGTATGGCAAGGCTTGCCATTTATCATTAGAGTTGGAGCATTGGGCCTATTGGGGCATTAGGAAGTTGAACATGGAATGGAAGCTAGCAGGTGAGAAGAGATTGATACAACTTGATGAATTGGAAGAGTTGAGATTTGAAGCTTATGAAAATGCTAAGTTGTACAAAGAAAGAACAAAAAAGTGGCATAATGCTCACATCAAAAAGAAGGAGTTTAAGAGTGGGGACTTGATGCTTTTATTCAATTCATGAATTCGGTTATTTCCCAGAAATCTCAAATCAAGATGGAGCGGACCCTTCAAGATCTTTCAAGTGTTTCCTCATGGAGCTTTGGAGTTGAAAAATGACAAGGGTGAAGCATTGGTCAATGGGCATAGATGCAAGGTATGTTATGAAGGGACGTACTCACAAGAAAGGGAAGTCATCTCTTTCCTTTCTTCCACTCTTTCATGAATGCATATGAAATGGTGAAGCTAATGACCTTAACTTAGCATGTTTACCCTTCTTTTGCTTGTTTTTGTTTACTTATTTGTTTGATTTATTTGGTTTTGATTATGTTTGGTTTGAGCTTGTTATAATTTCTTGGGTTTTGTTTGAGTTTTAGCTTATTTTCTCTTCAAATTTCTTGTTGGTTAGGTGATTTTGATGTGTTTGCAGGTTGATTGAATGTTGGGAATGCATGCTAAGCTCGAAAGAGCGCTAAGAAGTTGGAAATGTTGGAGGACCCATGATTGTGGGAATGAGTTTGTTTCCCATGAACATATGAAGACTCTTCAGAAAGTTTTTGGAGCCTTAATCCACGATTGTGGGAATGGGTTTGTTTCCCATGAACGTGGGAAGGCTCTTCAGAAAATTTCTGGAGCCTTAACCTACGATCGTGGTAAGCATAGGGATTCCCATGATCGTGGGATCCCCAGCCGAAAGATTTTAAAAATCCCTCATTCTTTCTTCTTTCTTTATCTCTTCACATTCTCTCACTTTAAAACGGACGCCCACTTACCCAAACCTCACAAATCCTTCATCTTTCTCCAAATCTTGGTATTTTCTCCACTTTTTCTATCATTTTTGACTCCTTTGAGAGAGAAAGAGATAAAAACTTACCAAATTCTTGGATTCTTGAGTGGTTAATGTCATATAAGTGTTAAATGGCGGAGAGTGAAAGTGAGAGTCGAGTGAGAGAGCGAGAGAGAGAGCAGTGAAAAAATGAGAAGAAGGAAGCTTTAAGTGTGAGAGAGTGAGACACATATCAGAGAGGGTGTTTATTTTAAGTTTAAATTTTAAAAAATTACAAATAAATCTCTACTATTTTTCAAATTTATAACACCGACCAATATATAACTGGTATTTTAAATCCGGGTCAGTACCCAAAAAAACTAATGATACCAACCGATATCTCTACCCAGTATTCAAATAACGAATGCCGTGTGATAGCATAGCCCTCACAACACGGATTCCAGCGGACCAACCATAACTCATGGAGGGTGTGGATCTTAAGATGGTAACAGAAGTTTTAGGAAGAATGAAGATTTCATTTCTATTCGTTAATTGTAATTTTACAGAACGTCAATTGATATAGAGATCATTGTATGCTAAATATGGTAAGTGTTTAATTACAAAAAATATTCTCTCCATGATTTCTGCTTTGACTGTGATCTCGATGCTTGATTTTCTCCTAATTGTTCTCACAGTGGAGGGGGCGGAGGTCGTAAGTAGGCCCCGTGGGAGCGGTTCGCATACTCCTAGTGAATCTCCAGACCTAGACAACGAGCCATTATAGATGATGTATTACAAGATGCAGTACACGTCAGTGAGGACCTCTCTTCGGCCTAGGGTATTTCGCTAAACCTTAACTTTTTATTGATTATGTCAATAATCCTTTGGAATTGTCAAGGGGTGGGGAGCTCCAAATTTCTTCCTATTTTATGCGATCATCTTCGTACCTATAAACCGGGTATACTCGCGCGTTGGAACCTCGCAATAGTGGCCCCAGAGCCGAGGCTGTCGTGATAATGCTAGGCTTTGATTATTCTTTTCACGTCGAAGCGATGTAATTCTCGAGGGGGATCTGGCTTCTTTGGTCAAAGCCTTTCGATATTTCAGTTGTCATAGCCCATCGCCAATTTATTCATACTTCAGTCAGACTGGACCAACGGGGATTTAAGCTTACTATTGTCTACATTAGTCCTCAAGTTCTCACACAAAATCATCTCTGACCCCTCCTAAGATGGCTTAGTAACAATTAGTCTCGGCCCTGGCTAATAGGAGGGGATTTTAATGCTAAGCTTGCTATGTCGGACAAAAGGGGTAGCACTGTAGCCTCTCGGGTAATGTTGATCCAATTTCGGGACTGGGTGAATGGTAGTGATCTTCATGACTTGGGCTACTCTGGGTCTAAATACACGTGGCGAAGAGGCCTAGTTCAGGCCAGATTGGACAGATTATTTGGCTCTACTGCCTGGATAGAGACCTTCCCCAACATAGTGATCCGTCATCTACCTTTCATAGGGTTGAACCATAGGCCTTTCTGCATCTCAATAGTCGACCAACCTCCTAGGAACATGGGCACCCAAGTTTTCCGGTTCCAAAATGCTTGGCTCACCCAGGGAGAGTTCGAGGGGGTGGTTGTTGAACACTGGTTTCCCCCTGAGGGGTCAGTGCACAAGGCATTAAAAACTTTATCCCACCACCTGACGTCCTGGTCTAAGTCGGAAGTTGGGAGCATTCATACAAAGAAGAAACGCCTTCTCGTCCGGCTGGTCGGTATTCAGCAAACCATGCAGGACCATAATATGGACTATTTGCTAACACTGGAAGATCATCTAAGCAAGGAACTGCTCTAGGTGCTGTGTGAGGAGGAGCTCTGTTGGCACCAGAAAGCGCGGTGTGAATGGATCTCCAAAGGGGACCGCAATACAAAGTATTACTACACCATCACTTTTACCAATCGAAAGCAAATTCTTGTTAAGAGCCTTAAAGACCATCATGGAGTGATCGCTTCGGATCCAAACTTATTGCGACGCCTAGCCTAGACTTATTTCGAATAGAATTATAAGAGCGACGAGCAGCACCCTAGGCCGTTTCCAATTTTAGGAGCCTTTCCAGTTTTATCTTCTGAGTGACTTCACGACCTCGAATTGCCAGTACAAGCTAATGAGATTCGGAGCGCGGTTTTTGGAATAAATCCCAATAAAGCCCCCGGAGTGGATGGGTTTAATGCACTATTCTTCCAAAGTCAATGGCAGACGATAAGACCGTTGGTGGTGGCTTTTATCCAGCAAGTTTTATGGTTGGAATGATGGGAATCCTAACTGAACCAAACCCTCCTAGTTTTGATTCCTAAGGTTCCTTCTCCGTCAAATATTTCCCAATTCCGCCCATCAGCCTCTGTACGATGATGTACAAAATCCTCTCGAAGGGTCAGGTGAACCGCTTGAAACCCCATATAGACCACCTCGTTGCGACCAATCAATGCAATTTTATTTCGGGGCGCAAAATCTCAGATAATATTATCCTAGCTCAGGAGATCATCCACTCGATGCGAAAGATAAAGGGGAAGACCAGTTATGTAGCCCTTAAAGTAGACCTACAAAAAGCGTGCGATACACTCAACTGGGATTTTACCTGCGACACTCTTTCGGAGATCGGCTTGCCTGCTTACCTAACCACCGTCATAATGAAGTGTGTGATTATGGTGTCCATGCAAGTCATGTGGCAAGGCGTCCCTTACGAGCCTTTTACTCCCTCTTGGGGAATCCGCCAAGGGGACCCTCTCTCGTCATATTTGTTTATGTTATGTATCGAACGGCTAGGACAGCTAATCTCCAAGGAGGTAGACCAGGACCATTGGAAACCAATTAAGTTGAGTTGTACAGGACCCCCATATCCCACATTTTTTTTGCCAATGACTTTGTCTTGTTTGTCGAAGCCACAGAAGTTCAGACACAGGTTATTAGGCAAACAATGGAAGCTTTTGCTAGGCTTTAAGGCATAGAGTTAGTACGGCTAAAACAAAGGTCTTTTTCTCCAAGAATGTCCTACGGAATGAGAGGGACTGTCTTAGTCAACTAATGCAAGTGACCTGTACCCTCAATCTGGGGAAGTATCTAGGAGTTCTGCTACTACATAAGCGTACTACAAGAAGTACTTACCAATACATCTTAGAGAAAGTACACAATAGAGTGGCGAGGCCGATCCCTGTCCCTCGCTGGACGAGTGACGCTTACCCAGTCAGTCATTGCATCCTTACCGGTCTATACTACGCAAATTGTGCGACTCCCTCGTCAGCTTTGCGATCAACTCGAAAAGCTTATGCGTGAATTCATCTAGGGCTTGTCGGCCGGGCAGCGAAAAATGCATCTGGTGAACTGGGAGGAGGTGTGCCGACCTAAAGCAGAAGGGGGACTGGGGCTCAAAAGGTTACATTCTACTAATGATGCTCTACTCACCAAGTTAGGTTGGGAACTGCTTACAAACCATACATCGTTATGAGTCAGGGTTCTGCGAGCGAAATACCGCTTAGATACCCAATCCCCCTTATTCGGTTGCTCGAGGCCATGCCTCAGCATGTTGGTGGGGGATAGCCGCAATTTGGCCTATTATACGTTAGGGGCTATGTAACACCCCCTTACCGCAGGGTACATACCGGGACGCCTGTAGGTTATTCCGGTACGTATCCTACGATAAGGGTGAGCTACGAACAATCACTACAATCATCTCACATGGCATCATAATAAAACATCAATAAATATATAAAAACACACGGTCCTTTAAACCCAACTTTTCCTCTTTTCATTTCACAAAATCGAAGTCTACACTGTACCTTTCAACAATTTCCTTGTGTACATCATCAAAACCTAATACAGTAGTACTACATGAATGAGGAACTATACAAATCTATCTAGTCCGTCCAAAAGTCCCAGCTGACTGACCTGTGGCATGCCGAGAATCTTCTTGGCTTCCCC
>JAOSBO010000007.1:3549750-3560718 GCA_027563915.1 Erythroxylum rotundifolium
AAAAAAATGAAATTGAATTTGTGTAGTAAGTTGATGAAGAATATGTACATATGTGTATGTTCTGTTATTGGTGTTCACGATTAATCATGGATTAAAAATTTCCTTATGGATGATATTGATTTGAAATGGAGACGAGAATGAGGAATAAATGAAGTAAAAAAGGTGATCTTGGTATGAATTGTGTAAAAGAAAGATTGTGAAACAAATTGGGTGGTTGATCTAGAAAATTATTCAAGGAGTATGTTTCAGTCCTTTAGCCACATTTTTTCTCTAGTTATCCAAACAAGATGATTCTTGATTTGGATTAAACTATAAATATATGGCTGCATTTCTTATAAAGATATCGAATTAAAATTCTGTCTTTAAGAATTGCAAAGTTTGTCATAAAGTTAAGAACTAGGTGCAGTACATTGGATGAATGTAAAATTCATATTCTGTATTCGGGGGAAAATCAGTATTAATCTAGGCTGATTTGGACAAATTTGTCTTCTTGGAAGTGGTAGTTCATTCTCTTAGCTTTCCAACGGTATATAGTATGAAATTTTTGGACCTTTGGATTGAAAGTTAGGGTCCTTAGAAAGGGGAATGTGTAGGAATGTAAAGACGCATCGTCTGTGATGACATCACATCGCTGTGATGACGTCATATCGTCTCAAGAGTTCTATCGTCTTAAGTTGACTTTGCTTCATCATAAGTTGACCCCCTATCGTCTGTGTTTTTCCATTCATCTATCATCTGTAAAGACTTATCGTCTGTGATGACGTCATATCGTCTTAAGAGTTGCATCGTCTTAAGTTGACCACCTATCGTCCGTGTTTTGACTATCATCTATGTTTTGCCTATCGTTTGTGTTTTGTCTATCGTGTGTGTTTTACCTATCATCTGTGTTTTGCTTATTGTCTGTGTTTTTGCATTCGTCTATCGTCTGTAAAGACGTATCGTGCGTGATGACATCACGTCGTCTGTGATGACATCATATAAAGTTAACCACCTAAATCGTCTACTTTCTAACAAATTTTGCCTATCTTTTTTTGCTTCATCTACTTTCTCACATATTTCGTTTATCTTTTTGCTTCATCTACTTTTTCACAAATTTCGTCTACCTTTTTGCTTAGTCTGCTTCTTGCATTCGTCTACTTTTGCATTCTTCTGCTTATTGCTTCGTCTGCTTCTTGCATTTGTCTGCTTCTTGCTTCATCTGCTTCTTGCTTCATCTGCTTCTTGCATTCGTCTGCTTCTTGCTTCTTCTGCTTATTGCGTTCGTCTACTTTCTACCATAAGTGACCGAGACTTATTCTTCTATAAGTTGTTCATTTTATGTCGTCTGGTCCATCTTTGACCCTTTAGATGATAGAATTTGTTCCTAATATCTTCAAGAAAGTTATAGATCTATATGTCCTCTTTGAAATTGTTCTAAGATGATCTAAATCCAACATCTCTAGTGAAAGTTATGTCATTTGTCTTGAGACAAGTTCAGTATGATTGAGGACAAAAACATGTTTGATTCTTTTGGCCATAACTTCTTCTCTAGACACTCAAATGACTTGATTCTTGAACCATTAGACACCTAAGACAATAGAGAAGATTTTTATAGAATAAAGTGTTATGTCAGAATGTTCAAGGGTGTTTTTGGCAAAACACTTAAGTATAAAAGACATAAGGCATAAATGGAAGGACAAACAGGGCATTTCTCAATCATTAAGGGCATAATTGGAAGAAGAAATGTTGTCTTACTTATAAATGAAGAAGAAAAAGGTGAATGGAAGGATAAGTAGTAGAAAATAATGAAAATGAGAGAGAAAGAGAAAGAGAGTTTGATGGTTTAAGAGAAAAGAAGAAAGTGGGTTAAGGTTTAATTCTTTTTAGTCTTCAAGAAAGATTTTGAAGCTGTCCAAGAAGAGAAAAAGGAAGAGGAAGAAAAGGGCTTCCATTTGAGCTAAGGATCCCTTCATTTGGTGAAGAATGAGGTAAAACCATTTTGAAACTTTTGGATTTTTGAAAGGATTTTAGTCCATGGATTTTAGAAAATGTTTGGGTTTAACTAGAACCAATTTTAGTGATTGTGCTTGAGGGATTTTTCAATTGAAAACTCTATTGAGTAGGATTTTTGTTATTGTATAAAGGGATTAAAGAGGCAAGAGAAACAAGAGACAAGGCATGTTTGAGCAAGGCTATAAGCAAGGAAATCAAGGTGGGTACATGTTTATAATAGAGTAAATAAGATATCTTTGAATCAAGAAAGTTTAATGATTTTAAGTTGCATCCTAAGTATTGCATTTATTGCTTCTTGAATGACATGAGAAATTCTTATATATTTGCTATATGTTTTGTTTATGATTTGAGTTATTGATTTATGAAAAGACTTTGAAAATGATTCTTTTTGGAAAAGATACATGTTTACAAAATCATGTTTTCAAGAATGGATTTTCAAGATAAATACAGCAAGCATATGAAAATGCAAGTTTTCAAGAAAATGTGCCATTTTGGGCAACAAGTTTACAAGATTTTGAAATATATGTGTTATGTGGGTTTGGTTTGGTCCCTTAAGTATGTCAAGTGTACTTCCATAAAAGGCTTCTCCTACCTGTCCGCTAGTGGCATAGAGCTCCTTCATGGACTCCCTCATGTTTACGTCTATGTAAAACCCCTATGGGGAATTGCGATAGTACGTCAAGTTTTACGGCTACACAGGCCCTTAGGTGAAATGTGTAGTACGTTCTATTTTGGACCTACTCAAACCATTCTGACGTGCTTATGTGTTTATGATTTGTGAATAAGTTGAAAAATGCATAAATTGTGTTGTTTGTGATTTTGATTACTTGACCAGACAAGAATTTGAGAAACATGTGTCTTATAGACTGAATGAAAGTTTTTTATGACAAGTAAAATGGTTTCAAAAGTTTTTGCTTATCTTTTTATTCTAAACTGTTACCCATGAGCTTTCAAGCTCAACCCCTTCGTGTTCCCACCTCCAGGTGATGAGCAAGAGATGGAGTGAAAGAGAATCAAGGCGTCACTCCAAGTTTGCTTATGTAGAATTTTGAGTTAGTTTTGGAAAGGACAAGGCTTTAGTCACATTTAAGAATTTATAGTTCATGTAACTTTTGTATTTTTGAGATTTCGGATTATGTTGTAATGTGGCATCAAAGGCCATTATAGCTTTATAAAACACATTGTTTTGAGGGTATTGAAATGTGAATGATGAACACTAGTTGTAGGTAATGTATTAAAGAGTATGATGAAGTAAAGATTTGAGAGTCTTATGATATTCCACAAGTGGGATCCAACATTTTTGGTATTAAAGCAAGAAGATAAACCGATAATGGTTAAGATGTTCTCTATTAGAAATAGCTCAAGTCTTATGATTTTTCGCAAGAGTTGGACTTCAGAAACGGGGTCTAACAGTTTAGATGCTCAAGTCGAACACCAACACCCAGATATTACTAGTTTGTCAAGGCAATAGCTATCTCGAGCGTACTATGAGTTAACCTAGATGTTATGTAACACACCACTACCATAGGACATATGCCTAAAATTCTTGAGAATATCCAAGCACATACCCTATGGGAATGGCATGTTAGAGCAGTTACATTTACTTAATATGGCATCTTTCACACCAGAAGTACTCATAAAAACAACTTATCTCATTCCATTAACAAAACATGTTTTACCCTATTATTTCATTACAAACCATTCATATATTTATATTACCGAAACCATCTGTGATCACACTATTTTAGACAAAAGATTCTTCATAAAATGAAAACTATACAAAATGGATAGTACTAAACTTCAGTTAGCTTGCTCCAAAATGGATAGTGCTAAACTTCAGTTGGCTTGGTCTACTAGTAAGGTCTCCTTTCAGTACCTAAAAATCAACGTTGTAATTTTGATGGGTTTTGTGAACTCAATGAGTAAACCATCATCGATGTGTTTATTTAAAATAGAACACACACACACACACACACACATCAATGAATAACATTCAGCTCAATCAAAGTAACACTTCATTTAGAGTTATAACTCAACAATTTGCGTCATAATACAAGAAGCATTTAAAATTACAATCACTTTTAAAGTCATTATAGAAGTACATTCTAAATGTAAGAATATCATGTAATCATTTCAAAACATAACACCCTTTTATCACAATTCTTCATATCACCATCAAAGTCATAAGCATTTCTTAATATCAACGCAAAATAGTTCAACATTCATTTGCAATCAATATCATGAACACATTTAAAGATACAAATGCAAAAGCAAATGAGACTCATTCCATTTTAACTTTGTTCTGACCGAGTGTCTGTTTCACTGTCCGGTATTCATTGTGGATACCGAGCTCTTTTTAGTACTGTCCCGTATTTGTTGTGGATACCAAGCTCATTAATTGTTGAGCTTGAGGCTCTTATGTGTATAACTGAGCTTAAAGCTCTTTTCATGTTAGCTACTCCAGTCATAACTCCTTTATGTGAACATGCATCATGCAATAGAGTATAATAGTTCACATAATATATCATCAATCACTTTCATTCAATGAGCACATTCAATTTTCATAGTTCAGCAGATCTAAGTTTGGCATTTAACAAAAAATTGAGCATTCAGTTTCCTTATTCACATTCAAATCACAAACACTCCCAATACAGTCCCGAATATTGAACTGCTCAGACAATCAATTATTCGGAATCAGTAATATCACAATTATACTAATATTAATTCAATATAGAGGTACTAAGTTTAATCAACTCAATTTGAACAAAACACATTACCAATCGAAATCTCACATCTATGCTACCCATTATACATACAATTCCAACAAAAGCATAAATATTTAAGTTTTCACATTTCCTATGCTTAAGAATTAATTGTTAGATTGATTCATATCATGTGATAATATATGAAGAGCATTTCATTGGCATGCATTATATTTGCATATACATATGAATCATGATTTATAAATATTATAAAGATAGCATATGCACTCAACTAACATATCTCGGGATATGAAAGATTTTAAATGATTATGACCCAATTGTGTGTTGGTTATGTCATGAATCTTGTTTAACAGATTATAATTAGTGAATTGGAAATTTATTGATATAATTGAGTAATTGATAAAGTTGTGTGAGCACCTAAATTTAGGAAAAATGATAAAGAGAAAGACAAAAATGATACATGGACATTTGGGTAGACTAAGCCTGTGAAATGGTGACATGTGGCTTAGCTAATTGATGACAAATGGCATGAGTACATGAGTGACAAGTGGCCTAGGAAACTAAATGAAAAGTGGACCAAGCATTAGGTGACAACTGGAAGCATGAGAAGAAGACCCATGGCATAGCTTTCCACTTGACAAGTGTTACACCATGTATCTCACTTCTCCATCACACACTTGTACCCCACGACTTTCACACTTGAAAAAACCATCTTTCTTCATGTTTTTGGTCTTATGTTTTCTCCTCCATTCCTTCACTAAAGGCTTCCTCACATGACTTCCCAAAACCTTGAGTTTTGTCAACTTTAGTAGCTTACATTTTGTGATTGGAAATCCTTTATATTCCATGTTATTCTTGGAGTATATTTGAACGCTTGAGAGGTTTCATTATCTTGTTAATTACGGAGAATTTGGTTGAACAAGTAAGTGATTGATTGCCATATTATGTTATATGTTAGCATAAAATACATGATGATTGATTGGAGATGAATTGCATGTAAGGTTGATGATGAAGTGTGCTGGATTATGTTAGCTGTAGCGTTTTCACTGAACATGCATTTGTATTTTAGCCATATCTTGATCTATAGACATCCAAATGGGATGATTTTTAATTTATATTAAACTAGAGACATATGGATACAATTTTCATGGTGTAATAGAATTTAAATTATGTTTCTAAGGGTTTTGAAATTTAGCTTGAAGTTGAGTACCGGATGCTACTACGGTGTGAGAATTGTTTGTATTATTTGGAGTATAACTCACAGAATGCTGAACCAAACTGCATGAACTTGATGTCATTAGAAACTTAATACATATAGAAATATTTTTTTAATGAAAATGTATTGCCTAAATACCTTTTTTTTGGTCAAAATTGACATGAAAATCTGTCTTGAGAAAAAAAAATCTGGAAAATTAGAGCTGTAGGTTGAAATTTTGGTTTCAATTTCATCTTCCTCTTTCGACCTGTTTTTCATATCTTTAGGGCATGAATTTGAAGAAACTCAAAAATTTGTAGATATGGGTCTTATATTGACCTTTGTGAAAGTTGCTTGATTAAATATTGTTTAGAGCCTGAGTTATGTTTGTTTTCCTAATACTACCTGTGATAGACCCCTGTGTAGGAACCTTATATTATTTCCTTATTTTGGGGACTTTAGAGCTTGAATTAGTCAAAGTATAAAACATGAAAAATGCTTGTTGATGTCTTATTAATGCTTCTGTGAAACATTTTGGCTAGAAGATATCTTGATAAGTTTATGTAGTTATTTCAAGTCAAAACTTAAAAGGGACTGTTTCAATGTGTTAAGTTCAAATATAGAAATTCTGATTTCTTAAAGGAATAAATGAGTTCTTTTAATGCAAATATGATATTTAGGATATGACTAATGTGCATAAGGTATGGATGGTGAATATTGAAGAACATAGGGTACTTATGAATGAGAATTAAGTGAATGTATGAGTATATGTGGATGGAAAATTTTTGGAGAATGTATAATACTAGGAAAAGATTGATGAATTTATGAATGATTAATGGAAAGTGATTAGGTTTACTTAAGGCATAAACCTAATTGCAAACTAAATGATGCACAAACCATGATGAATGTATGAGTATGATTTGTGAACAAGATTTCATACTCGGAATAATCAATTAAGCATACATTGAACATGATATATATACATGTGCATGGTTGAAGAATTATATGATTGATCAACTTAGTAATATGTAGATTATGTGTGTATTGTATGATATAGAGGCACAAGTTAATCAACAACATCCAGATATTGCTAAATCATCAAGGTAATAGCTCACCTGAAGCATACTGAGTTAACTTAGAAGTGTCATCTTAACTATATGTGTTTTTTTGTTTGAGTTATATGTGTAGTAAGTTGAATTAGATGTATCTTGCCATGCTTACATTGCTCTCATTTAAAATTTTACATAATGAACTGTTATTGGTTTGATTGTGACCATTTTGGACATCAGTTGTCTGAGGAGATCAATATTCGAGACTGTATTGGAAGTGCTCATTGTATGTGAATTTGACTGAATAAGTGATATTTAACATTATTGTTAAATTCCAGACCAAGGTCCGATGATAAATGTGAATGTGAATATGAATGGAATAAGTGATGCTCAAATAAATGTTGAATGCCAGACTCTGATCTGATGATTGTGATAAATGACTGTACACACTAAATAAAAGTGATTGATAGGACATTATGTAAGATGATGCATTTCATGACATTGACATACATGATCAGATAAAGGAGTTGTGACCAGAGTGACTAGCTTGAAAGGAACTCACAACTCAAAATATGTACAAAGAGCCACAGGCTTAGTTGTAAATGATCTCGGTATCCACAAAGGATATGGGTCAGTACCTGAAATAAATCAGGTATCTACAAGGGATATGGGACAATAAATAGGCACTCAATCATAACAAAATAAAAATGAAAGCGGAGTCTCATATATGTTGCATATATATCTTTACATGTATCATGCAAATAGTTGCGAAAAGTTATTAAATTGTGTTGACACTATGATGTGCAACATTGTATACATGTTGATGAAATGAATGATTAGGTTACCCTGAAATGATTATATGAAACGTTTGTATTCATATTGTGTTTATCAAAATATGTATATATATTGTGAGTTGGTATACACAATTAGAAGATGTGTTAAATTAGAACTAATTCTGAACAATATGATATACATGTGAATTTGGTTATTGTTTGTAATATTTGTGTCTTGACATAAGTGAGCACATCAATGATGGTTCACTCACTAAACTCACAAAAATTGCAACATTTTTTTTCAGGCTTAAATGAGATCTCTAGCTAGATAAATTAGAGTCTAACCACTGCATTTAGATAAAAGATAGAGGTTAAGATCAGTTGGCACCTATATATGTCTACAGTCCTTTTTATATTTTGAAATTGTATTCTACAAATATTGTAATGTGTTTATATGAATTGAAAAATGTAATGACTGTATGACTAAAAGTGATTTGTAATTGTAGTAGGCCCAAACAATTACTGGAATTCTAATGATATGTTATGGATAGAAATACTTGCAGCTGAGAATGTTTATGAAAAAATGGGCCATAAATGATTGTTGGTTTTTATGAAATGCATGTGATGTGTGAAAAATTTGCAATAAGCACGATTGTTTGACTGCTTTAGCATGCTACCCTTATAAAGTATATTCTTAAATACTGATAGTATGTTCGGGATATGCCCTATGAGAGTGGGGTGCTACATGTTATTTCACTATGTTTGATTTGTTTCTGTTTCAACTTTAGTTATTAAACTATTATTGCTATGATTATGATAATTCCAGACACTGATTAATTAGAGGAGATTGATATTTGGGAATGTATTAGGAGCATTTCTTAATTGAATGTGAATATAGAAAGTGTATTCTTAACAAAAAGTTGAATGCCAGACTTATGTATGATGAATATGAAATGTGACTATGTCTAATATGAATGAAAGCTTTTGAATGTGTGATATGTGAATTCATGCATTTTATTACATGATATGCATGATTAGATAAAAGGGTTGTGACCGGAGTGGCCAATCTGAAAAGAGCTTAAAGCTTAAAAAATGCACATAAAGAGCCATAGGCTTAGTGATTACTGTGCCAAATATCCACAATGGGTATGGGACAGAATGTGAAAATAGCCCGGTATCCATAAGGGATATGGGACAGTAGTAGGTGCTTAGTCATAGCAAAATAAAAGGAAAGTACAGTCACATATGCATATGCATTTACAATTATATTTTCAAATGTAATATATGAATGGTTGTGGACAATTTTTAAGTTATGTTGATATGATGATATGCCTTGTATGTGTTCATTTGATAATATCATTGAATGAGAATGAGGTTTGAATTATTTTGAAAAGATTATATGAAATGTGTGAAATTCATGATGTAATGTTGAGATGAGGTATATTGTGAATTTAGTTTGTATATGAGATGTCATGTTGTGATAAGAGTGAGCACATCGATAATGGTTCACTCACTGAGTTCATAAAACTCATCAAAATTATAACATTAATTTTTAGGTATGAGAAAGGAGACTTAGTTTCTAAGACGTTTTAGAAGAAGTCTTGAACTTGCATTTTGGACTCAAGAAATGGCTCAAAGGTCTGGTCAGATGAGACTGAGGAGTTAGATAGAATGTTTTTTTTTAGTTTCTCATTCCATGTAGAGTATGTTGTAATGAGTAGTAGACTCTAATATGCTTTTCATACAGTGTGTAAATGGATTAAGTATGAAAAGTGACATTGTAAATTATGTTTTATAAATGGAATGAGGAAAAGATATTTAGTATATTAGTGATTTATTTGTGATGGCATATCAAGTGATTGTGATTTCTCTATCATGTCATTGTCACAAGGTATGTTCTTGAACATCCTTTAGATGTTCAGGTATATACTCTATGGTAGTCGAGTGTTACAGCATTGTTATGTCTTAATAAGAAAGTGATGATGTTAAGGGAGGATGGAGAGTATATGTTTGAGAATGAAGAGAAGGCAAATGATGAGATGCTTAGTATGAAGGATGTTATTGATGATACGTACATTAAGAGGCCTGAAGAAGGAAGGATGCTAGTTATTAAAAGGACATTGATTTTGCTTGTGGCTAAGGACGATGTAAATGAGTAGTAGGATAATCTCTTCTATGCAAGGTCTTCCATTAAAGATTAGGTATTTAGTATGATTATAGATAGAGAGAGCTGTGCAAATATAGTTATTATGGAGTTAGTTAAATTTAAGGTTATCAACTATAAAACACCCTAAACTGTATAGTCTACAATGGTTTGAAGAGGGAGGGAAGGTTAAGGTAACAATTTAAGTTCTATTTTTTTTCACAATTAGGAGATACAAAAATAAGGTGTAATACGTTGTGTGGTAGATGCAAAATTAATCTTATTTATACCCTATTTTTGCTTGATATTTTATACTTTTATTGTATATTCAGTATTTAATTCACCATAAGCGTGTTTACAAAGTACAATTGCCTTCACATACTTAAAGGAGAATTCGAAAGAAAATATGGCATAAAATGAAGATTTGAAGCACAAAAGGGATGCACAGTCGTCCATCAGCCTGTGTATGTCTTTCAAGCCATACAATTTCGTAATTTTTAGAGATTTTGGTTATGCACGTTTTGATATACGGACATGCATCAGCCCATGCATCAGCCAAATCCTTATAACTTACTATTAAAAGACGTTTTATGAGGCAAATTAGAGGAGGAGACATACAAAGGTGTTCTGAATATACAATTAACTAAATAACACAACCATATCCTAAACATGCACTAATCATTCAATTTAACAACTAAACACACAGTAAATAACCTACTAAAATATTATGCAACCTACCATTATCAGGTTGTAGAGGGCAAATTTTAGTTTAAGCTATGAAAATAAGTATAAGAAAAAGGGTGACAACAATATAGGTAATATTAAGATAACAATACCACCTTTTGTAGGATGGAAGAACTTAATGCCAATTTATAGCGAGAAAAATGTGTAAAGTTAATGTTTAATTATTACAAATTTTTGGAAAATAAAATTGTTAAATTAACAACAGTAAAGTTTAGTAATTATTTCTTTGATTGGTGGAATAAGCAAATCCTTATTGAGAAGGAACTAAGAGTAGCCTATTAAGGCATATGAAGAGATTAAATTGGTGATAAGGAAACATTTTGTGTCAAGTTTCTATTGTAGGGATCTC
>JAOSBO010000007.1:3635079-3652490 GCA_027563915.1 Erythroxylum rotundifolium
TTTTATCTGAATCCAAAAGCACGCAACGTATGTAAAGCTTTAAAACATGTTTCTGTTTTATAGATGTTAAACAATAATACCAAATAAATTCAAGAACGTCTTTATACAATTGATAAATTGCAAATCCAAATAAAAGTAATTCTTCTCTTTATCCAAAGGTTAAGGCTTTATCAAAACAAAAAAGGCATGACTTTTATAAAGAAACAGACGTTGGATAAAGATGAAGGGCTTGCATCTTTATACAAAGGTTAAAAACCATAAAAAGTGCTTCTATTTCGTTGTTCTTGAAAGCCATTAAGAGCTTTACAAAACAAATAATCGAACACCAAAGTAGGAGATGATTCGCATATACAAAAAAATCAAATTAAATCACAAAACAATAATTATAAGGGAAAAAAAAAGGAGTAGATTGGTTTTATGATTCTCGTTCAATCTATAACCATATGCACTTTCACATCATCAAACCATATAGCAGATTGGTTGTTCTCTTGATTAAATCTAAAACGAGAATATATAAGGAAAAAAAAGAGCACAAGCCCCATTTACAATGAGATGAAACCAAGTTCTATCCAGTTCATTTAACATCAAATTAAAACGAGGGATTTCAGAAAATATATCTGGAGGCGCAAAACAAAAAATTCCTTCATTAATGAGACGCGATAAGGTAGGATGGGAGATTGTAAAGAATTGAGAGGCGATAAGGAAGTAAATAGGATGGTAGGGCAAAAACTGGGGATAAAAGAGTAAAAAATAAACGTGATAAAAACTTAGATTGGAATGAAAACTCGATACCCACCCCCCTTGGTGGGTTTAGTAGATTCCCAAATTTAATGGGATAAATCCATTCCCCTGGAATTGAAAACCCCAAAGCAAACACTATTTTTAACAATCATTCCATTCCTTCGTTCCCAAACCTTCAAACCAAACACCCCCTTAGAAGTATTCATTCTTCTACTTAAGGCCTTTGGATACTCTTAGTTAATTTTGATAGCATTATTTAGTTTTAAAGCTAAGGGCAATGTCTCTTTGAGAAATTTTAGATATGATTTCATGGATTGTCTAGAGAAATTGGAATCACTAACTTGAAAATGATGGAAACTTCTTTATATGGAATAATAAAAGAAGTGTTATATGGCATATTAGGAAAATTTTTGAAAGAGTACCATTGAATGGAGACTAGTTAAACAAATTACTAGAGAGCAAATCCACTTTCATGAATACATTTTTTTAATCATATTCCAGTTATTATCTAGAATATGTTTTCAAAATGAAAAAGGAACTTTCTTTTTTAGTTCAGTAACATTTTAGCTAATGAAGAATGATTCAATGAGACAATATGTAAGAAGATGTCCTATCCTATCATACGTTATAAGCTCTTTAAATGTGTTCGGAAACTTAGCTTGATTAAGAAAGAGCTCAAAGAACTTAATACAAGTAGGAGAAATAACACTTATGATCATTGATTTAATGCTAAGAATAATTCAATAATGGAAGGGAAGAGAAACAATATAATCTACTCTCCTCTCAAACATAATGGTGATGTTGCTTTCTAACTAGAAAATCTTAATCATAAGGCTCATTTCTTCTTTAAAAACTCCCTACACACCCCTGCCTCTAGCTACTCTTTAGTGTTAATCTTAAGCTCTTCCTTTAAATATTAGATGTATGATGTAGAAAGAGAGCTACAAAGGAGTCCTTCAACGAGTTTGATATGGAGAAAGTAGTATTTGCATTAAATCCATACAAGACCCTAGGCCTTGATGGCCTTAATGACTTACGTTTTTCAAATGGCTTAGCCACTGATCAAAGAGATGGTAACTTCAATTGTACTTGAATTCTTTCAGAAGGATAAGATCCTAAAAGAGGCTAATAAACATACTTGTGTTTTATACCCAAAATTACCAATCACGGTTTCCTAAATGATTATAGGCCAATATTTGGTTGCAATACTTTATACAAAAGTCATCTCTAAGTTACTGGCAATGAGTCTAAAAAAAGTGTTGAAGCTTTTAATCAACAATTCATAAGGTGCATTCTTAGAAGGAAGACTAATTGGAGATAATATAACCAATGCATTAGAGTTATTTAAGGGTTATATAAAGAATAATTAACCAAGCAACTAAGCTATTAAGGTTGACTTGAATAAAGCACTTTATTATGTTAGCTAGGAGTTTGTTTTGCACCTATTTAAAGTGTTTATTTTCCTTATCATCTTAATTCATTGGATAAGGCAACACATCTTAACCACCTCCTATAGTGATCCGATCAATGGAGAACCAACTAAATTGATAAAGGGAGGAAGAGGACTAAGGTAAAGAGCCCCATTTTCCCTTATTTTTTATTATATACATGGATGCTCTTAACTTGATTAGCAAATCACAATATTATGCAAGAACTTACATTTAAGTGTAACTCCAAATGTAAGAATGTGTAGCTTATCTTTTACTAAAGATTTGCTTTTATTCTCTAGACCATTTTGATGGTTTCTCTTCAAGCTTTTAGGGAATTATCTAGTTTAGTAATCAATCCAAGCAAAAGTTATTTGATTGTCTCAACTATTTCACATGAAATAACTACTTGGCTTTCTTCTATACTTAAGCTTTGATTAAAGGTTCTTCCATTCACTTAATTAGGCTTAGTTATCATAATAAGGAAGCTGCATTTATAGAGTTCCTTCCACTTATGGAAAAGGTTCAAAAGAGAATAAGTAATAGTTGTAACAAAACTTTGTCCTTTATAAGAGGATTGCAACTAATTATGTGATCAACTTAATCCATATTTTATGGTCATCTCATATATTCCTCCCTAAAGAACTAACCAAGAAACTTAAGAAAATGATAAGATGCTTCCCCTGGTATGAGAATAATTATCGCAGATAAATCTTACTTACTCCCTTTTAATCTGACTATATTATTGGTCTTAAATTTTTATGGTCAAAACTTACCTTTTAATCATTAAATTAAATTAAATTAATCCTTAATGCATGCAATTTTCTTAGAAATATGATATTTATAAATACCAAGGAAAAATCAAGCTTTAATTAAAATATAAATAGATAATATGTATTTTATACATTAAAATTATTTAATAATTTCTTCTTCCTCAATTCTATACTAATAATAATAGGAATAGTAGAAATTCATTAAAAATCGAGTTGAACATATCAATAATAATTTTTATTGAGTTAACATAAAATTTTGAATAAAAAAACTTTAAATACTTTAAATATCTTAATCTAATTTCAAGGCATAATTATTTTAAATTATCTATTAAAAATAAAACCTTGACCTAGTAATTATTAAATTAGTTCTAATTATTAACACAATGGAAAAGATAGTTAAGTTGCTTAAACATTTCAACTTTTTGTGGCATTAACTTTTTATTTATACACAAATTAGAATTTACATTCTTATTTAAGTGTCAAATCAATGTTTCAAACATTAAACTATTTTAAAGTGCTACTCCCAACATAAAAATACAATTTTATAATATGTTAAAGATGGGGAGATAAAAATAGGTGATCAGAGATAAATATTGGTCAGAAGGCATGATGGAAGAAGCAACACGAAATCACAAGTTTTCTTCTATACATAATAGAAGACTAAGAATGACCACATTCCGTGGCTTGTGGTCCAAAAGAAAGAAAGCAGTATGAGTGGATCATACACGCACATAATGCTTAATAAAGCGATAATCAAACCCTTAGACCTGCAAAGTTCATCTTTTTACAAACAGCACCCCATACATTGTAGTAAGCCTAAAGAAGTATTCCTTAAAACGTGTTCTTCAGTACAAAATGCACAAAAACCTAAAAAGAATTGAATAAGTGCTATGTCCAAGTTAAGACATCAATGCACTCTAAAGAAAAGAGTATTTTAGAATAGATCAATGGGAAGAAGCGCATCATAAGGATACAAAAGCTTATATTCCTGCTTTGCTTAGCAAAGAGTAAATATGAGTAAAATCTGAGAAAATTAGCTCTAATTATCTCATCTCCTAGGTGGCATTGATCTCCGGAACAATCATGCAGAATTGAAGAGCCAGTAAGGATATTGGCAGTCAAATTACACACACCAAAAAAAAAAAAAAAAGAGTAGAATCCATGACAAGCTCTCTAGAAACCAAAAAGAAACGTATCATAGAAATCTGTTGTACTCAGGCATTCTTTTTCTTGGTTACACGTGACATAACTAATGATGTAGGTCAGCTACAGAAGTGAACTATGTCATAGAGACAAAGAGGATGTGAAATTTTGGATTAATGAAATTCAAGAACGAGAACATTTTTAAAAATCACTCCTAAAGTTTGTGAACAAAAGCCAGACTCTCACTGAAATCCGACCACAGAATCTCACTTGTTAAACACCAATATTTATCTGGAAAGGTGAAATTTGTGCTTAATTGAAATCTGATACCTCCTTCCTCTATGAAAGGTTCCTTTATTTTTAGTACCAGCAGTTATGGCCTCAGATATCTAGGAACGCCCCACATTACAACTTATGGGTGCAGCTAGGACCATTTCTATAGTGGACAATGTAGCAACACATAGAGAACCAATATCAAATTCAACTTCTAAAAGAAAGGGACTTCTGCTGAACTGCATTTCAGCCCATCTGTTTCTTGATCACTCTACTTCCATTAATGGGAAGGCGGTCATGAGAAAGCTTGCAAATAAACTTTCCAAACATCTCAGGCTTGAAAATCCAACGCTACAACCCCAAAAAGAATTAAAAAAACTCACAAAATGCCAACCTCATTGATTGAACTCTGTCCCTAAATGCACTGCTCCATGAATAAGCATTACAATAATTTTTCAATAGGTACATGTGCACTTGAAACCATGACCCATAACCTTGACTTACAAAGAATGTCAGCTTACTTTTCAACACAGGCAAAGTAACAACAAATAACTATGCATAGTAGTTCCTAGATAGAATGTATCGAAAACCTCTATTACCGTTCAGATCAGATACACAATCAATTACAGTGAACTCTCAACCAATTTGATGCAAAGAAACATAAGTATCAACTCCAAAACCAAAATATAAGATACAAGGTAGCAAGGTTGAGGAAGTCTCTAAATTTGAAGTTCGTCCTCGCCCACAAATTGACAGTGAAGGAAATCACCTACAACATTTGAAGTAAGTCACTGCAACAATGATCCTTACAAGGATGTCATTAAGCTAAATAACTCACCACAGCTAATCCGTCGGGAACACCAAACATAAAAGTCAATAATCTGAAGGGTATCATTCCCTCAAAAGGAAAACAAGAAAAAGAACAGAAACTAAGATAAGAAAAGAGTATCAATACCTCAAACCTTCATCCTGCTTTAGATTCTGCTTTGGAGCTGCCCTTTGCTTCTTGTCTCGGCTCAGACTTAACTTCCACATGCTTGGCATCAGCTGAACAGCAACCACCACCATGATGATGATGGTGATGTCCATGATGATGATGCTGATGCCCGTGATGATGGCTCTGCTTCCCTTTAAGTTGCTTGCGCATGTCATAAGCATCCTCTCCATCTGCATAGTACTTAGCCTCGACATCATGGATTTTATAACCCAATGTCTCCGTATACAAATTGAAAGCAGCCCTATTGCTCTTCCTCACATGAAGTGAAACATACTCGGCTCCAAACACCTATTGGACAGCAACACACGAATCAAATCTTTAAAAGATTAAAACTTTAAGAGAACGCTTTCCCCCAAAAAGTGAAACATAAAACCCAAATTTATATGGGCAAAAGTTTAATTAAACAAAGTAACAAAAGCCCAAATTTTTCTGTGGAATAATTTAACTTAAAAAAAGTAACAAACCCCCCAAATTCATACGGGCAACCTGCAACAAAAGAAATCCACCAAAAGCACAAATTTATACCGGCAATAGGTGTACCTGTTCCATGGCGGTTTGGGCAGCGTTCATGAGCTTAGTGGCGAGACCCAACTTGCGGTGAGTACGGAGGACAGCAAGAGAGGTGATGTGACCGTGGCACTCGTTGGATTCTTCTTCCATCTTGGCAAGGACATAGCCAACGATGCGACCATTGTAATCTTCAGCAACATAGAGAAGTTGAGGCCAAGAAAGGATGTGATAGAAATAGTATTTCATCTGGTAGTTCTCGGGAAGGCAAAGCAAGTTGCATGCCTGCATCGCCAACAGGTCATCTATGGTTGCTTTCCTTATGCACACCATTTGCTCTAGGGTTTCTTTCTTCTTCTTGGATCTACCTGCCTTCTTGCTTGCTTTCGGTGGCGATGTCTCCTCAGGACAAGCACCAAAAAATTAAAGGTTTCGTATTGGGCTTTGCAAATGTTTTGGGCTATGACAAGAAAGGTCTGGTCTTAGGTTTATTTGCTTTCTCTACTCGAAGTAAAACCCAAATCGTAGTGTAAACTGTAAAGAATTCAGACAACCTCCCTTTTAAAACTTTATGAACTTAGCTCCAACTTGCTTGGAGTTGGAGTCTAACTTTTATAATATTGTCGCAAGTCGTGGAATGCTACAATATTGATAATGTCAAAATGCTGAACAGATGAAATAATGCTTTAATATTGAGCAGGCTTATTCATACCATTAATGACTATATTAAGTGTGACTAGAGTATCAACCTTGTCTATAAATACAGGGAAGCTAATAGAGTTGCAAATCATTTGGCCAAGTTGGTCATTGTTGACACAAGAGGCATCCAACAGTTCGAGAACTGTCTAGAATCGATGCAGCAAATTGTGGCTGATGACTTGGAGGGTCAAGCCCAACGGCGTGCCAGTATTACTAGACCGATGACTTAATTTTAATTTTTAAGGGCTTTGCTCTCACTGTTTCTTAAAAAAAAAAATTTATGAACTTAGATATGGTCTAGGATACACTCCTAACTGAGATTGAGGGTCTTTATGTAACATTGTTAAGCTAGGAATGTTTTGAGACACATCTATGATTGAGACAATAGATCCTTCTATAACTTTTTGAAATTTGAGACAATTAAATAAGTTTTCTAAAAATTTGCATGGGCTGATATGCAATCAGACTCATATCTATTGAGTTTGTTATTGATGTAATTGGTTGCTTTTTTTATATCAAAATAGTACTAATACCTATTTCTGACACGTCACATTTAATTTCAAAGGTTTTAGAGAAATTAGGTCAAGCTAATAAAGGAGCAAAATATAACCTTTCTTTAATCAAATTAAAAGCTTATTCTTGTTCATCATAGAACTAATAGACTTTTTAATAACTTTAATGATCGTTATAGCTAATGTACTAAGATCCTTGGTAAAACTCTTACAAAACCTAGTTAAAATATGAAAAATTTCTCATATAAGTTATAGATTTAGGTGTAGGCCACTTTTAAATAACTTTAACATTCTTTATATCCACCTCTATCCCTTTCACACTCATAACAAATCCAAGAAAAACTACTCCATCCCTCTAAAAGAAACACATCTTTACATTAGTACATAATTTTTCTTATTTGAAAACATTCAAAATAATTTTTATGCTCAACATAATATTATCAAATAAATAACATGAATGTTCTAGTAAAAGCATATATGAGATTATTTATTAACCTTATGAAAGTATTATGTGCATTAGTTAGCCCAAAAGGTATCTCTAACCACTCATATAAACCACATTTTGTTTTAAAGTGTATTTAGAAAATGTTTGCTCTTCCTTTTTAGTTACCTTTTCAGATTTATAGCCATATAAACCATATCTTCTAACTCCATAAAATGTTATAATTTTATCACATTAGTGATCTCATAATTCAAACTATTTAGAAATCTATCCATTGTGGCTTCCTGATCCTCCATTATATTAGTTTGAATTATAATAATCTCCATCTCCTTATGGTATTCCTCAACACCCTTTGACCTTAAAAAAGGAGTTGTAACTTTTGGAATAAATTTCTATAGTAGTAATTGGGGATAAAGCATCTCCTTATGATCACCTTCATATCCTCCTAATTGCCGATATGTCTCTCATAGTTCCTTCTCTTACTTTTCACAATCTTATCAAATAATAACATAGTAAACTCAATAATAATGAGTTTTACCATTATACCTTTAGTGTAACAGTGGTAGTAAAAAATTAGTTATATCCTATTTTCCCACTCTAATTAGGTCTTAAGGTCATTTCTCCTTTTATAATGAAGGAAACTTCATTTTAGTATTCCCAAGGTTGCCATCTCTCATAGGCTCCCTTTCATAGCCTCCATCTTGCAAATTACCTTGATGTTTAAGATTGCCCAAATTATTTCTCAGTGATTGTCATTCATCATATAAGCATTTACCTCTTCATCGTCATTGGTATCTTCTTAGAAAACTCACTTTTGTTACTGATATCAAATAAGAACTTATGATGATTGTCCCCTCTATAAGTTGTTTATGGCAATATATTACAATTGCTTTTTTTTAATCTCTCTAAATATCATATTCATGCATTCAAAATATTGTTATATAGCTTTCAACATGAACTTTTCATGCTTCTTTTAGCCTCATGTTCCTATTGATAAATGTCACTTAATTCTCTCATGTTTCACTCTAAATTTCAATCTTTTCTCAATGCTACTCTCACACTCTCTTTTCTTTATCTATTATTTGCTCCATTTACAAGTTTTGTAAAGAACTAAACAAACTCAAACAATAATTCAACCTTGTAAAGTCCAAAAACTCAAGGAATTAAAAGTCAAGGAAAGAGAATAAATCTCAAGAAGCTAAAAAATCAAGTAAAACTAGGAAACACTGGCAAGGAGTTTAAAATGTTTGTAGGGATGATTTTTGAAGGTAAATATTTCTACACTACTTTCTTATTTTCTTTTATTTCGTTTCTTATAACCATTAAAAAAATGGTGTGAAGAAACTGAATAAAGACAAAACCATGACACAAATGTAGATATAAATAAATCATAAAAATAAGAAGATGATAGATTTGAATTTTTTATGGAAACTTTCGAAGCAAGAATATGATGTAATAAGATGAAAAAAAATCGTAAGGAACATAATTCTCTCTCTCTCTCTTTGAAAAAGTAATATAAAAGAACTTAAACAATAAAAAACAAAAAGGGTATCTACACCTAATTTAAAGTCAAGCTCTAATACTAATTGATGTATAAAAGATAAAATAAAAGTATAAAAGCATTTATTTATTTATTAGAAAGAATCAATAACCATATTTAATAAATTTTTAAGCATCATAAAGAAATAATTCTTTGATATTTGAAGTTCAATGAAGAACAAGTAAAAGAAGCTCTGATGACTCTAAAATAAAAAAAGATGTCCAAAGTTGCTCTAACTAAAAAGAAACATGAATTAAATACTAAATAAATGCTAGGGTTTCAAATAGGAATGACTTAAGAAATGATCATGGACCAAGCCATTTCAATTAAAGACTTTTCAACACTATTTGGTACGATTTAGGAATTTTTCGTATCTAAGACCATAAATCTCTGTTTAACTTTGTAAAGTTCATCAAGGTTAAAGATACACTTGTGGCTGAGATTGCGAATCCTCTTATAACTTTGTGAAGTTAGGCACAATCTGAAACACACCCATGATTGAGATTGTAGATCATCTTGTAGTTTTTAAAAATTGGACACAATCTAGGAAATGCCTATAACTAAGACCACACCTAGCAATTAAGCTTTTCAAAAAGTTAAATGGGCTAGTACATAGACATGTTAGAGATCTTGTTCATATCCAAGTCTTTAACCTTAACTTAAATTAAGTTAACTAATACTCATGCTTTAATTTGGCTTGATTTCATATGTACATCCACTTCTCTCACGACACCATTAACTGCATCTTGGAACCTTTTCTTCCTTGTTCACATGGTTGGCCCATTTAGTAAACTCAAATGATTAAAGATAACTTGTTTTTATATCATATTACTAATTGGCTAATTCAAGTTCCTCATAAATTTATGCATAAATTCATTTGATATCCATTTCTTACTAACTTGCTTATTTCATTATAGTTTCTCACAATTAAGCATGCTTTCTAGTATCTTGATAAAGGATATTTTTAATTTCCATTCTAACTGGCATATATACTAAAATGACATTGGGGCTCACGAACAACCTCCATTCTCATACCACTTCTCATCATTTTTACATCTTATTCATTTTTAATTGCATAATTTTTTATAACTTCCATAAATTACTTTTAGTCCTTGAACTTCATATCAATTTCAAATTTAAAATCTTGTATAACTTTATGATTAAACATGATGTGCTTGTTCTTCTTTGTAACAATTGTGTTACAGTATCCATCATCACTAGTCACTGTTAATTAAACTTTAACATGCATATCCAGATAATTACTATACAAATCATGTAAACTCCCTTCCTTTCTCATTTTGTTCCACCTCAACTTAAAATAACCCTTCTCCATTAACACTTATATTCTCACCATCCATATTTTGATGGCCATTAGTTGCATTTTCATTGCCAATAAATTATTGATTTCACATGATGCCCCTCGTCCTTTAACAACCCTTTCAAAAATAACATACTCAATTTATTGAAACCCATATCTTTTTTTAAAATCTTTTTTTAACATATTTGTAGTCCCTATTTCTTTTTAGGATCCCACTGTAATAAAACATTACCAACATCTGCATTAACAAAAAAAATATTACTTAGAAATTCTTGGTAATTCAACTCTATGATGATGTTCAATATGCATTGTACTAATTTCAAAGCTTCATAAGACATTGGTAACTTTGAATTATTTAGTCACACCTTCCTCCTTTTTTTTCAGATGTATCTTTTTTTTTAATTGTGGTTAGTCATATAAATAGATCATCTAGAAATTAACTAGCCATTTTGGTATGTACATAACTCTCTCTCTCTCTCCCTTTAAAAATTAATATAAAAGAACTTAAACGATAAAAAAATAAAAAAGGATATCTACACCTAATTTAAAGTCAAGCTGTAATAATAACTGATGCATAAAAGCTAAAATAGAAGTATAAAAAAGCCTCGATTTATTTATTATAAAGAATCAATAACCATATTATTAAGTGTTTAAACATCACAAGGAAACAATTCTTTGATATTCGAAGTTTAATGAAGAACAAGTAAAAGATGCTCTAATGACTCTTAAATAAACAAGAAGTCCAAAGTTGCTTTAACTAAAAAGAAAATTGAATTAAATGCTAAATAAAAAGGCTAGGGTTTTAAATGGAAATGGCTTAGGAAACGATTATGGACTAAGCCATTTCAATTAAATACTTTCAACACTTGTCAGTATGGTTTGGAAAATTTTCATATCTAGCACCATAAATCTCTGTGTAACTTTGTAAAGTTGAACAAGGTTTAAGTATGCCTGTGGTTGAGATTGTGAATCCTTTTATAACTTTATGAAGTTAGGCATAATCTAAAACACACCCATGAATGAGATTGTAGATCCTCTTGTATTTTTTTTAAAGAAATTGGACACAATCTATGAAATGCCTATAACTGAGACCATATCTAAAAATTGAGCTTTTCAAAAAGTTATATGGTCTAGTAGATGAACATGTTAGAGATTTTGTTCACATCCAAGTCTTTAACCTTAACTTAAATTAAGTTAACTAATGTTTTTCCTTCATTTTGGCTTGATTTCATATGTATAGCCACTTCTCTCACAACACCATTATCTGTATCTTAGAGCATTTTTTTTCTTTGTTCATGTAACTGGTCCATTTGGTAAACTCAAAGGATCAAAGACAACTTTTGTCCTATCATATCATATTTCTAATTGGCTAATTCGGGTTCCTTATTTGATATCCATTTCTTGCAAACTTTATTATTTCATTATATTTTCTCCCAATTAAGCATGTTTTTCCAATATCTTGATAATGAATATTTTTTAATTTCGAATGTAACTAACATATATACTAAAATGAAACTGGAGGTCACTAACAACTTCCATTCTTATACTAGTTCTCCTTATTTTTACATCTTATTCATTTTTAATTGCTTAATTTTTTGTAACTTCCACAAACTACTTTTAGTCCTTGAACTTAAATCAATTTCAATTTTAAAATCTTGTATAACTTTGTTACTAAATATGATCTACTTGTCTTCTTTATAACAATTGTGTGATAGTATCCATCATCACTAGTCATTGTTGATTAAACTTCAACATGAGGATCCTCATAATTACTATACAAAATCATGTAAACTCCCTTACTTTCTTTGAGAATTTTGGGCTTGTGTTATGTCGATCAAAAAGGCATAAGTGGTCACTTTCGATTTCTTAGAGGATGTTTAGTATCTTGGTCCTACAAGAAGTAAAATTGCACAGTGCTTTCAATGACTGAAGTGGAATACACAACAGCTGCCAGCTGCTGTACTCAAATCTTATGGGTGAAGCATCAACTATAGGATTTATCCATAAGCTTTTCTCTATTTCTATATTATGTGATAATACAAATGCTATAAACCTTTCTAAATATTTTATGCATCATTCTACAACTAAACATATAGAAATCAAACACCACTTTCTTATAGATCATGTTTTAAAAGGAACCATTGATCTTTTGCATGTTTATATTGAGAATCAAGTAACTGACATTTTTAGCAAGTCACTCTTTGAAGTTAGATTTTGCACGTTAAAAAAAGAGTTAGATTTGTGCAAACTCTCTGATATATTAGTTCTGCATGAAATTCTCTGCTACTTTTCCTTGCATTTCGCTTAGCTGGCTCCTTCTATTTTGATTCCTTAGAAACTCTCTCATGGCTTGGTAGGTTCCTTAGAATTTAGAAGGCCCCTTCATTTCAAAAGGCTCCTTTTTGGTTTAATAAAAGCTAGATTACACGTGTACTAAAATAGGAAGTCATTAATGACATCATTTTAACTTTTAAAATGTGTGCGTAGTTTGACAATTCTACATACATATCTGTTAGAAGATACGTAACTGATTATGCTTCCTCTTCTAGTCTATATGTCTACTCATCCTCTCAAGAGATCAATGCTCAAGAATCACCCAATATATCCTAAGCAAACTTCTCTTGTCTTCTCTATTATTCTCTTTGCACCTTAACTCTTTGCGTTGCCTTTGTTTTCTCTCTCAAACTTCACCAAGCTTACCTACAATGGCAAGAACAACATCAAAAGGACAAAAGAAATTTTTGACCTCAACTCCTAGCCATGACGAAACACCTCATCATGAATAAACCTTTACTTTTAATTCATCATCTTTGTCTCCCATAATAAGTTCTCTGGGCACTACTACCGAACCTATTTATGTCTCCTCAAACATCCAAACTTCAAAAATACCGAGTTAGGAGACCCCAGCAGATAGGAAAAGGAAGATTGTTGCTATGTTATCTCTAGATTATCATGATTCCTTTTCAAATGAAAAAGAAGAAACAATTGAAATATATATATATATATATATATATATATATGTTTTTGACTCAAAAGAAGAAGAAAAAGGAAAAGAAAGATGAAAGTGAAGAAGAAGAAGAAAAGACTTTCGGTAAGGGGGAGTTATTAAAAAATGTGAGATTCCATTTACCTATTCTCGTCCTACCCATTCTTTCTCCAAAAACTTCTACAATTCCTAAACCTGATCCAAAAGAGAAGAAAGTGTCTGAAATGCACTGGGCAATAAATGACGATGGTTTAGATGAAGAACCTTCTGAGTTGGAAAGAAGATCATGAACCAGAGGAATTGTTACAGAATAAGCTCTATAAAAAGAAACTCTTGAGGAAAAAGAAAAAGAAAAAGATGAGTTAAGAAAAAGGAAAAGGGAAGAGAAAAGAAAAGGCAGAGAGCCTATGGTTGAAGATAACATTGAGGAAGTCATCGTTAGGGATGAGTTATTTATAGAACATGATTTTTTTGAAGAAATACCTAGAGCCAAAAGGGCCAAGAAACTCATTAAGAGAAAAATGTCACCACAAATAAAATCATTTCAACCAATGGAAGCTGAAGCTTACTATGAAATGCAATACAAGAAGAGAAAAGTGGTTGCTGGATGCATTGTGCCTCCTCACATGTTCGATGATAATGGTATTCCTCTCTCTAGTTTCTTTGTTACTGTTATGTGGGATAATTATTTGAATTTTGATGATACAGTGTGTGATGAATTAGTCAAATGTTTTTACACACACATGAAGAAGAAATTTATGGAAAGCTAGCCACCATATCTTGGGTGCGGGAATGTGAGATCTTGATAACAAAGGATATATAGGGGAACATTTTTAACATAGCTCCCATAGGTAGGGCTAACCTTCCTTGTCATAAGTGGGACATTATTGATCTTAATTTGGGAAAGATTGTGAACTTCATATGTCTGTATACTAAGAATGCCCTTGAAGGGAGACCCATGTGTAGAAATCTGGACCTACTGCTTATATGCCTCACATTAATATTGGCTACTTCAATTTTTCCAAAAATTAGCTCAGTAGAAAGATTTAGTCTCCTGGATACCTATGTAGTATACAATCTACTAAAGGGAAACAAAATGAATCTCCCAATAATGATTATGAAGTTTATAGTGGAAAAGGGAATCCATAAGAACACTATTGGAGGGCCGCCTTATGGGAAGTTGTTAACCAAGATCTTTGCTATTTTAGTGTTCCTTATCACAATCTGACACGGTATGAGCCTGGCAAGTTTCATTCCTCTATCCCATCCCAATTCGAGTACATGCTGAAAGAAAATATTTGGGTGGATAAGAAAATAAAAAGAGTAACAAACTTCTTGGGTCGGTCCTACCTCAGAGCAGTGATCTGAAAGGATACCAGAAATTGTAGGTCCTACTTCAAAACAATAGGCTCTTGTCCCTCCTCAAGACATAAACAGTATGAATATTTTACAACTGTTGAGGGACATTTGTGCAAATCAAGATCAAATACATGAATAAATTGATAGCCTCCAAAAACAAGTCATGGATTTGCAAATTCTCCTTAGGAAAACTCCTCATCGATTGCTTCAATTCTTTCATCTATTTCATTCTTTTTATCTCACTTCCTCCGTATACTTTATTATTTTTTGATAATGACAAAGGGGGAGAGTTTAAGTGGATATTTTTTCATATATGATGATATATTTCTCAATGTTGCCTCGATTATATATGTGATTAAAATCATGAAAATCTGTGATATATAAACAATAGGTTCCTTTCTTAAGATACAAGCTCCTTCTAATTACGTCTGAACATATAAAAGACGCATGTATTTTTCGAAATCATCTATTATCTCTTTGAATTTTGAAAAAATATATCTATTATTTCCTGTCATCACCAAAAAGGGGGAGATTGTTAGCTTAAGGTTTATTATTAAAGAGTTTGATGATGACTGTATAATAATTCAAAATTTAAATTGGATTCATTTCCTTGTACAATTAACGGTCTTATTCTCAAAAGGAAATATAATCATAAGAAATACACTTTCTTTCTCACAGAAACCTTCATTATGAACTTACCCTATTACAATTGGTTTATCCAAAAGAATCCTACTAATTATGAAGGATGTATATTAGCTTCGTGATTATTGGAGGATTTTTGGCAAAGATGACATCGAAGTTATTCAAATTTAAATCCATTCAATTGATTATAGATGTAATTGAAGCAACGGCTAGTTGAAGAAATTGACTATTTAAGGAAGAGTCAATGCAACTGTGAACAACAACTGAATAATACAAAAGCTTACGAAGCTATATTGTTAAAACTCATCAAAAGCATATACATTCTTGAAAGTGATGTCTTTGTAAAAATTTTCTTGTGTGTTAGAAATTGAAATTTTGTTAAGAGAGATTGTTGAAGTTCGAATCGAGCAAACCTCATTTTTATTTGAGAGCTTATAGAGGCTAGTGAAATTCTATTAGCTAGTGTGGAAGGTTGAAGAATCTTAAAAAATATTAACTTGCGAGCTTGGAGAGGCTCGTCAAATTATTACTTGATTTTATAGTGAAATACTCAAGTTGGATACTTGGGGACTAGATATAGGCTTGGGTTGTAAGCCAAAGCAATATAAACCAACTATGTCCTTTTTCTCTCTCTTCTTATCTTTTATATTTCTGTAATATATTGTGTGTGTGTTTATTTTTGTAAGAGGCTCCTTCACTTAATTTCATAATAGGTTCCTTATGTTTTCAACTTGCTGACGGTTCCTTTCAGTTTTAACAAACACCTTTTGTTTTCAAATTGTTTTAATAGGATTCATCATTCAGTAGGCTCCATTCATTTAAGTCAAGTCTTATCCCACAAAAGGCTCCTATTGTCTAACAGGCTCCTATCGTTTAAAAAGCTTTATTGTTTGACAGGCTTATACTGTTTTTTATTCGTTAACTAGGATCTATTTTTTATATGAATTGAAAGTAACTTGCAGAAAAAAATTTGTCATACACAATTCATCCCCTCTTGCATATATTTGCTTTATCATAAAGTTCATCTCTAGATGATTTACTTTGAGATTTACTCATCTTTAAAACAAAGAAGTCTTTCTTATTTTATTCCACCTCAAGTTAAAATAACCCTTCTTCATTAACACTTACATTATCACCATCCATATTTTGATGGTACTTGATCCATTTTCATTGCTAGTAAAACATTGACTTCACATGATGCCCCTCATCCTTTAACAAGCCTTTCAACGCTGCATACGCAAGTTATTGACACCCATATCCCTTTTTTATCTTTTTCCAACATGTTTATAGTCCCTATTTCTTTTGTGTAATCAAAATTTACCAACATCTGTATTAAAAAAATAAAAATATTAGCTAGAAATTCATGGCAATTCAAGTTATGATGATGTTCAATATGCATTGCAGTAGTTTCAAAGCTTCATGGAGCATTAGTAACTTTGAATTATTCAGTCACACCTTCCTCATTTGTGTTTAAACATATCTTCTTCTTTTGTTTTGTCTGGTCATATAAATAGATCGTCTAGAAATCGACTATCCATTTTGATATTATAATTAACTCAAAATTGTGTCCTGTTTTTATTTGATGAAGCAGGTAGTTTATATTATAAATAATGTCTTTATGTGTTTTAGATGCTATACTTTCCTATCACGAACTCCTATGGATCTTGTGTAAGGGATTGCATTGGTTGAGCACTTAGTTCATGCACGGTGACTCGCAAATTGGTTTTATTGTCCGATAGGGTGACATAAAGAGTGGGTGAGTGGTAGGGGAACAGAGCACATGGGATGGTGGATGTAATGGTAATATAGAAAAGGATAGCAAAGTGGTGAAAAGAAGATGACAAATGAGGCAAAAATCAAGGTGGAGTTCACGGGTTCAATAACTCTTTTTCTATCCCAAATAATTCACATACTATATTTATGTTCGAACTCTACACAGCCTAGCCCACTTTAGATTTAGAATCCTTTCTCTTATCAATTAAAGCTGCAAATCCTCTCTCTTTCTCTGTCTTCGCGTGTGTGTCCTACTGTAGGTTTGGTACATAGGCAACT